>CABFVZ010002708.1:0-84758 GCA_902151445.1 Timema monikensis | reverse complement strand
CCCCCCCCCCCCCAGTTCACCCGACCGAGACTCGAACCTCGATCTCTCCGTCCTCAGCAGTCGAGCGCGTTAGCCAACTACGCAACCGAGGCGGGTTATACCCAAATAAAGACAACAATCTGTAAAAGGCCTTCCACTTAAAATTTAACTACTAGACTACTAATAGAATAATTTTTTAATTTGAGTGCAGATCATATAGGCCTAGGCCTACTAGAATTCGTGGATATAATATATTCAATATTTATTTTAATTGGAGTTAACACCTTATTGACTAAAGTCTTATTTATTCATTTGACATTAATTTGGACATACATACATATATAGACAAGTAGTGGGCTATGAAAGAAACGGAGCCAAGGGTTGGATACCATGAGGAATGTATTTCCTTTTATTTTCCAATATAAAGTGGAATCTAGTAATACACTTAATTAAAATTAAAAAACAGATTTTAAATACAAACAATAAATATAAGTTTATTATATCGTAGAACAGTAGATTAGCTTAATATTCCGGTTGTTGTAGTCAAACTCTCACCCAAGGATTTGTGTGCTTGCTGTAACAGGCTCTAACCGTTTCTTTTGACGTCACCAATCATAATGTGTAAATATGTTAACGTAAGATAATTCCTACGACGTTTTATTTACTAAAACACTGCTTAAGGTAAGCCTGATTGCTGTAGTAAGCAGTCCCCTTCCCGTGAATTTAAATCTCAACTACGTGCTTCTCCAGTGATACAATGTATAACCAATTTCATTGCATACTAAATAACCGAAATTGTAAACGCAATACATTGTATATTTGCATTTCATGAAACAAAAGACCTTGTAAAACTAGATCGTATATTTAATAATTATACATTTTTCACAAGTGAGGCTTGTTTTTAAAATCATAGTCTACCATAATAAATGGGGACGTCATCAGTGCGCTGTAGTAGCTGTGGTTTGGTACCATTAGAGCTGTGGAGTATTGAGGAAGCAGAATATGAAGGAGTGTGTCTCGGACTTGGAAAGGTCTCCAGGTGGCTTAGTTTTTGAAGAAGTGGAGCATTAAGCCATATAAAAGTAATTCAAATACCAGTTCCGACACATATTTAAAATATAGTAGCATTTATGGCAAAGAAAAAGGTAAGATTAATAAATGTGCATAAAGATGAATATTTACAGCTTTTTCCATATCATTTATAATCGGCTAGTTCAACGAAAGTCTTATTAGCATCGTAATAAAGTCCAGTGGATGGCAATGTACTAGACATTAAAGGTGCCCAAAATTGTTTTAAAGTAACGTGGAGTTTAGGACTTTAATTCCTGTTGGGTAGATCTAGGGTTGTTTTTCTTAAATGACTGCTCACTCTAAATTCACGGAAATGCGGGAGCATTTATTGAAAGGCATTTCCTTCCTCATACCTAATTTATCAAAGTAATAAAAACTACGGATAGTTTGGTTGGGTAGAATGAGCTGGTGCAAAAAAAAAACATAATAAAATATACGTAATTTAATAGGGTGGATAGAAATACTTAGTGTGTTATTCTAACACTTCATATGACAGCTATTCATATTAAAATGGTTGTTTTGAAGCTCTAAAACTCTAAATAAATAGATACTCAATTAACTTAATATTTTATTTTATTCCCCTACCTACTTTATCAGTTTGAGGAAGAGTAGACCTTTTTCTGTCGCCATTTTCCGCTAAATCTCATAGTTCTGATATTAAGCCAGAGCTACTAAATTTTGCCTAATACACTCACAAATTATTAAATTATTAATTTTTTTTAAATTTCATGTTAACAAATTGATATCTATCGCCATTAATTTGGTATTAGCCCATTCAAAAAGAAAATTCTTAATTAATGCCGAACTTCTAGACGACTACGCTGAGTTTAATTAGTCATTTGTCCAAACAGGAAATGCTAAACCTCATGGATGAAGAAACTATCCTCAGGGCATCCATCATTTGGGAATTTGAGCTTGAGAACCAAACATCAAGCTCGAATTGATTGTATTCCCATTGAACATGCTTGTACTGTACATATATAGTTTAAAGTCATCCTTATAAATTGTTTAGAAATACCGTTAAGAGTTATAGCTCAGCCTTGATATTAAATGTAATTTGTACAGTACCTATTATTAACATACATTTTTGGCAAGTAAAATTAAAATGTTTAAATTATTAGCTAAACAATAGTCTTTACTTTATCGCCACCTTATAGGTATATACATTATTGTGATTGTCAAAAAAAAGAATTCAATATTTTGATGAATTTCGGGTTTTCATGATCCTCCAAACTCTAAAAAGTAATTTTTGCAATGCCATCTGTCTTTGTGCCTGTTTAACCCTAATATTAAGAGTATTTTAATAAAGGGAGGAAAGAGAAAAAATAATTTTAAAGAAATCGGCTTTAACGGTTTTGATTAAAATTCGTCTCTAGGAGTTGATTAAGATTATAAATAAAATGGTTATGCCCTTTTTCCCATGAAAATGAGTTGTAGGGTACTTTACATAAGCAGAAATTCCCGTATTTCTGCAACTATTTGTGATAATAAATAACTTATCATTTCAAACTTTTAGTACTAATAAAAGTAACAAACTTTTATTTGAAATATATCTTTATAGAACCAATAGCTTATGAGTTATTGGCCATTATAATGTAATACCATTTTGTGAATTTTACTTGTACATATACTACCTGTTTTAATATATTAATTCCTCTAATTTCATAGAGTAAGTAAATAAGTAATTCTCTCAAATAATTCATTTTATTTTCCTTTAACCACTTAGTGGAAATTTTTCTACAACAATTATCTATCTTTATAATTTTAGAATTAATAGTAAATATTTACCTTGTTTTATTGGTCAAAATTTATAATGAGGTATTTATTAGCAATGCAATAGCCATAAGTTGGGAAACCTCTAATATAATGTCGACAATTTTAACCGAAAATCAAAATTTTATTACGAAGTGTTGACCTTTGGGGATCCAATACCCAATAGTGATTTTATTTTGGTCCAAATATACAAATGATTACTTTAATTCTTTAAAAATATAATTATAAAATTATAAACCGTCTTTAAAAAAATCTTTTACTTAAGTATAACGCAATTTTTGCCCATGTTTGCTTGTGTTTGTTATTTCGTTTACATATATTACGGTTTTTGTGTAAATATCTCCATTTTTAAATAATGTAGTGGGAAAGTAAGTAACGTTTATTTTACACTATCTTGGTTATCTAGTATCTGATTTATTTGATAATAAAGGGATCTATGTAGCACATATGCTTGGAGATTCAGCACCAAAAATCAATTTAAAATGGTTCCTAATTTGATAATAGACGATTGCTTAAAATAATAAATGTTTTCAATTTTACTTATTTTTATTGTAAGCATATGGTTGGAAATTATAAACATATTTTAAAATTTTTTACTTTATAACAATTTAAGTGATATGTCAACAAGTTTTTATAGTAAATAAAGCGAGCATTCAGCAAGATGGTTACTTTAATAATAATAGTTCAAAGTGTAAGGGACTGAGTTAATACCTTAGCATCCCATCTCATGACCGGAATAATTGATACGAAATTACGCTAAACCAGGAATCAAACCAAGGTTCGGTTTTATATATTTTTCATTATACAACAATGAAACGTTCTTATGTTTATTTTCAATTATCTTTTACTTTTTGAAATTTGGTAAAATGGTTTTACTGGTCTCAATTCGAAGTTTTTCTAAAGTATAATACAGTCAATAGCAATGTTATGTAACGTCTTGTATTGCCTACTTTAATTAGGTGTCATACATGGTATTCTATGGACTTATAAAGCAAGTGGACTCACACAAGAGTGGAGAGAGGGCAGGAAAACCACATTTATTGCCTCCAGCCTTCAATCCATGACTTTTCAAATCAGTATATTCTGAGCCTGATGAATAAACCAGTGTCATTAACAGTGGATGTACTGATTATATTATATTATAAAACATTTTATAACCAACGAAACCCTAAACATTACGTCTTATATTGCATACACGTGCATAACAATAAAATATTTACTTATGGATTCATGATGAACCGATAGTCAAATTATTAGTATATTTTTCAGCAGCACTTGGACTCGAACCGAAGTGTCCTATACACTTGGTGCCTCATATTTGTGGGCAAACGTAAGCAGGGGGCCGTTGTGTCTATTGAAGTTTATCATTGACGAGGGTAGAACCATTATGTAGGCCTAATATAGCTGGATGTATTGAAATATTTTTTTCAAAAAAAGTTTACCAATCACCGTCCGTGGAGATGTGGATATATTTTTAATCAAATCTACCTGTCTTATCCAATTAATGTAAATAGATGGTTATCCCAACAGGGTGGTAGGATGCGTTGCATGAACAAAATTCAAAACTGTTATGTTAAAACTCTCTAATCACTTAGTCACAGAGATACACGCTTACATATTATGTGAAGGAATGTGTTTTGTGTTTAAAAACATTACCACCCTATATGGGTGCAAAATTTGATTAAAAACCAATATTATTCGTTTACTTGCAAATAAAGTCCATGGCCTAGTTTCTCTTCCCGATTCTAGATCCCTCGCCAAAAGAGGTAAAAAGTTTCTTGCTGCTATATAAACTCACCCCCCATCCCCACGCCAAGTCTCGTCTTGGTAGCAATTGGCATGCCTACTTACGCACGCGTTTTGCCAAAGCTTGCGCACGAGTTAAAAATACGAACGAAAACAGAAAAAAAAAATGTAAAAAAGAGATATACTGCAAAACTCCGCCCAGTTTTCTAGGATGACGCAGAAAATAAGCTCGTATATCTTTTAGCATTTTTTATTTACTCTTTCTATTTTATAAAAAAAAGTATACTCCCTTTACACCTTTACACCCCTCCTTGTTTGAACATTCTTCTTTTCTCTCTCTGGTAATCTACTTTTCTTGTTCACCTTCCCCTCTTGTTTTAATAACAATTCTACTGTCCTTCTTGAAACACCACTGCTGCTTTCCTGCTCTCTTTTGCCCCTAACTTGCTCCTGGAAAAAAAACCCCTTCTTTTTCTAAAGCGACGACTCGGGCTAAGATCGATATTTTGAGAAGCTGCCCTCTGATTGGTCGAGAAAATAACACCTTCCTCCTTTTATTTCTCCACTTTAGTTTAGCTTACCCCCCTTTCGGTATCTATTTGAATATATATACGTACATAAGTATATAATATATTTTCTTTCTTCGTCTTTGCTTCTTCTTCCCACCGACGAATTATAAATGAAGGTAACGAGACAGTGAAGAAAATGGGAATTTTTTTTCTAGCTTAGAAATATAATTTTTTCATATATGACTATAATTATTATTTTACGTGTATAGTTTTCAAGTATAATAATTCTCAATAGACATTTACAAATATATTTCCAGCATGTTATCTTAGTAATAACCAGAATCTCGCATCGATGGGTGTGCAGACAAGACGGGTAAGCTCATCTAGTGAAGTCAGGCTGTGACGGGGAGTCTAGATCTAGAATCCCAGCATGGTTTGTGGAAATGGTTAGTTCCTAAATGGATTTCCACTAACCCTACACATAATGTGTACACAGTTCTTCTTATAAGTCTTACCAAACTTATATTTACCCTTTTGGTGTAATCAATTTTTGACAGCCTAGATGAGTGTTTATTTATAACCATGCTTGGACAATTTTATATATATATATATATATATATATATACTTCTGGGTAATGCCAGCATTTTATTTAACTAATAGGGTAAATATAGGGTAGGCAGAACTTATAAGAATATTTGTACACACATAAAGGGGAGAGTGAGTGGAAATATGTATCTATATATATATGCAGAGATGGGAGATAAAGGGTTCTTCCTTACAGTATCTTCTTTTGTCATTATATATACAGGTGAGGCCGAAAAAATAAGGCGATTACTAACTTGAAAATCAACACTTTAATTGAAAAGTAGATATTTACTAGATAAATAAAAGCACACCTTTTCACTTTTTGGAGATAATATAACACAGATGAGCTCCACCGGACGTCAGACAAACCTCAGCAAGTTGTCAATCACTTTCCTCGGCATAGCTCGTCTAATTGTTTCCACCCCACCTCTATTATATTCATATATATAGGTATATTAACTACATTGCTTTGCTTGTAAGTATATATTTATATTATATAAGGAAGTGTTTTTAGGATTTTGTATGTGTGCTTATAATAATAGTACCACTAAATTGACTGGTATCTTTTTTATTACATGATTTAAGGTTTCTTATGGAATATTTTATATTAATGACCAACAAGTTGACTTTTTAAGAGCTAAGCAGTAATATTAAAACAAATAAGATTCATGTTTGTTTTTTTAATTTCTTAAATACACGTGAACAACGGCTACTCTATATCAATATAATATACAGGATGGCCAAAAATTCTGGACACTTAGGAAAATACATAGATACACAAATATGCGTGTTCTTAATACATAAAAATATAAATATACATACAAAAGTTTTAGGACATTAAATATTATTATTGTTGTCTAGCTTTGCTTGGTGGGCTTTTATTGTTTAGCTATTTCCTATGCATCCACCATGCAGCCACCATGTACTATTGAATATGGTATTCATTTGTTTTTGTTTTCTAACTTAATTATCAAGAGAACATATCAATTTCCAATCCAGTAGAATCCAGGAGGCATCTTAATCTTAATTACAAAAAATTATTAATGTTTTGGTTTGGTTGGCCACTTTGTATTCACATTAGCAGGTAATAAATGTTTCAAACAAATACAAATCACACACGCAACGTTCCAAATATTTATCCGATTTTATTTTACATTTAAAATAATGTGTACGGACAACTATATTACTTCTGGAATTTAAAGGTTGTTTAAGCTATAGAGTTTCAAAGGAAATAACCATATACATAAATAAAATGCATATTCGTGTGTAAGCTGTGTAGCAGCAAGACGAGGAAAAATTATATTATCACTTGTGGAAACCTACATAAGGATGTGAACGCCAAGTTTGTTTTTATTACTTTTATTTATAGTCAGAGTTTAACCCCTTAGACCATTGGACTACCGGCGTGGCTGACCCAAAACTAAGAGATCAAAGGAAAAGATAGTTTACACACTTATTTTACAAAATCTGACGTTGTGAACATTGAACGTTTTTCTTTTACTTTGGAAGCCCAATTTTTAGACTGCTTGACCACTTGTTTGGGTAGCTCACAAATCAATAAACCTAAAATACTATAATTTGATATATGCATAAGCCCCTCAGGTATCTATATTCTGTAATATTGGTGCATTAAACCACGTAAACACCGGTGTAAGCAACTCCTAAACAAACAACCTAGAGATCTTAAACTTTGACTGTATATCTAGTTAAATTTCAACATGGGCCTACCCAAATTCGCAGTATTTATTAATTAACAGCTCAAGTGTATTTATTATTTCATTAACACTAATTTATTCCAACACAGTATCTCAGTCGATAGATTGTCTCTCCACTTAGCTATGTGTCACAGGTTTTATACCCGACATGGCTGAATTAATTATCATTGGTTAAATGTGCGTACCCCTTATCACAATGATGAAGTAACGGTCTGAGGATGGTTGTCGTGTTTGTTCTAGATTTAAGTTAGTTTATAAGTCATGTTCTGTAATTATCAGTCAGTTCAGAAAGTACACATTAAATACCTCGGATATTGCAAGCCTGATGCCTTAAACCTCAACATCGCAATTTCGGGAAACTCTATAACCATGAAACATAGTATTAACTTAGTATTCAAACGTTGTAGTTCAGGTGTATTTTTATTTTACTTTGACTTAATTTTATTCAAAGTTCTACGTCTTGGAGCATTGGACAACTGGGTTCTGTCAACTCTGAAACCAAAATACTTTGACGAATGAGACTACGAATACGCATTTTATAAAACATGAAAACATGAAACTAAAGCGTTTCTGTTCTAATGATATATCTGTATTTATTGTAGGTCTGATGTCTATGATGATGTCTCAAGTTTAACATGGAATGACATGGTTAGGGAAACTTTAAGGTGTACACTTTTGGCGTTTCCTTACTCTTACATATAACATGAGTTTGACCGCTAAAGCCACGTGACTATAAGTGTAGCTGTAACTTTGCATTTGTTAGCTTACATAATGAGATATGAGGGTGTGCGGTTTGGTGTATTAATTAAATAATATATAGCGAGCTCGATGCCTTACACTCTTAGACCAATGGTACACGGACCTTTAAACCACTCTATTAATAAATCTTGATATTTATATACCTACTTCGAAAAATATTAAATTTATGTATATTAAGCGCATTTAAAACCAAATACATTCATTGAAACCTTAAACCATTAAACTTTATTACTAGTGATTCGGGTAACCATAATTCCAAGAAACATATAAAGCGGAAATATGGCATGGGCCTAGGTCCTTAAGCTAAACTTTGTTGTATCTTTTATGCAAATTATGAGCCTGGCGTCTTAAACCCCTTAGTCACCGGGGGTAAGTTCTCAAATTAAGGTGCGGCCGAAGGGAGCGCAAGTGTGTTTACAGTTTTTATAGAATTGAAATTTTTAGGTCAAAATAAATAAAATATTTATCCAGTAGCAACGTAGAGTTTAGTTTTCCACACATGCTAATATCAACAGATCTTGAATATATGTGAAGGATGTTCTGGAATTTTGTCAAAACTTTTTAAATTAAGAGAAAAAGTTTTGACAAAAATTCCAGATCACTCTTGATATATATTCAAGATCTGTTGATATTAGCATGTGCAGAATACTAAACTCTACGTTGCTACTGGATAAATATTTTATTTATTTTGGCCAAAAGAATGTAATGCTATAAAAACTGTAAAATTACTTGCGCTCCCTTCTGCCACACCTTAAGGAGCACACTCGTACAATTGTAAGTTTGATGTAGTTACCTAGGAATACTAGTATAATTATTGTTCCTCAGTTGTGTATTTGTACTTGTATGTATAATGTAGGCCTGATACCTTTTACTGCAAGATTATGCGTGCGGGTGGATGTAAAAAAACTGGTACCTACGACTTTTATTAAGGGAAAAGTGAGAGTGTATATGGTCGTTTTTTACTTTTACGTATATTACAAGTCTGAAGAAGTCACGTGAATATTGGTCAGTGATGTTAAAATTATCCTATACGGGTCACTATGTATGGACTGTTTATTATTATTATTATTATTATTATTATTATTACTAGCACCGCGTCTTACTACCCGTTCGGGTTATACGCACTTACGCTAATGTGTAATGGTAGGGTGATTGTGAGATGAAATGAAGGACCTACAGTTTAACGTGGAATCCGAACCACGGTGGTGGCCTGGCATTCTACACATTCACAAGATGTCTTGTCAGAGGTGTAGGAAGGGTTTGGAAATCAGATAAATCTGTGCCGGGACCGAGGATTGAACCCCGGCCGCCAGCACAGAAGTCTGACACCTTACCCCTAGACCACCAGGTCACCAGGCTGTTTATTATAGTAGTGATTTGTTTTCTTTCAACATCTATAATCAAGGAGATATTTTAGCTTTTAATATAAGTTATGTGTATAACCTAAGCGAGTAGTAAGAAGTGGTGAAAAATTAAAGGAATAATTTCTTGTAACATAATCTTGTCGACGCTGGACACTAGCAGTTAGTGTGCACTTCTTTTACCCTGAAAGGAAGCAGTCTTACATTGATGGACTAAACTATAACTCTATCTTATAAGCTGCACCATAGAAGAACTATTGACCGTAAGCTTGCTTGCATTCAGGGTATATTATTAGGTGTTATGTCCTACGACAGGTCCATTCCTTTTGTCAGTGAACTTGGACCACCAAGGCGTCCTGCCCTTTATCTCCTCTTTTAGATCATATAATTTTCTTCTTTCCTTCAAGTCATGTAATATTTGAATCCTCCTTCATCTTAGGTTCTTCTTTCCCTCAAACTTTCTTTCTATGTTGTCAACAAATGGGGTTTTCAAATACAAATATAATATTTATAGGACTATACTAAAGATGAGTAAATATATTAATATTAAAACACCATCACTATTTACTCAAATTTATTGTAATATACTCGCTTATATAAAGTAGAAATACAACACGACAGTAAACAAATTCATCTTAGTTTTAAAAAGGATTATGACTCGTCTAAGAAAAACAAATTATATGGAATATTAGTTAAGTTTAGAAGAACTAAAAAACTTGTCAAGATAAATGGGGTATGTTTGACAGACACGCGTGGCAGTTTACAGGCTGGATGTTATTTATCCGATACTTTAGAAACATATAATGGGTTGAAACAAGGAAATGCACTTTCCCCATTAATCTCTAATATAGCCTTTGAGTATGTTACTAGGGTAGGGCAAGAGATTGGGGAAGGGTTGACATTCAACTAAACAATGCAGCTAATACAATATGCAGATGATTTAGTTTTTTTTTTTTTTGCTAACCTTACTGAAGCTGATACAAGAAATACAGAAATTTTATCAGAGGCTAGTAAAGAAATAGGTTTAGAAATGCACATTGAATAGACTACTTAAATGATCACACAGCGAACACAGATTTGGGACAACAATTTAGAAAGTACTTCGAAAAACATATCATTCGACAAGGTTAATGAGCTTAAATATTTAAGAATAATTTTAACTAGCAATAAGAATATTAAAATGACCCTCCTCGATGGTGTAGTTAGCTAACGCACTAGTTTAATGTTGAGCTAGACAGCCGAGAACGGGGAAATCAAGGTTCGAATCTTCCCTCGGGTGAACTGGGGGTGGTTTTCCCAAAAAAAAAAAAAAATTCCACCCTCTCACCATGTAAATGTGGGCTAACTTCTTCTGTATTCAACCTTCCCAATTCTCAACCCATTAGCGTAATTATAACTTAGGCATATAATTCGAAAGGGTAGTAAGATGCGGTGCTAAATAATAGTAATAATAAATTTTAAAGTGGAAAATGGGAGAATAAAACAATCAGTAAATGCATGGTATTACTCGGTCAAGTTGACTCTCTCTTACCTGCTGTCTAGGAATGTAACACTCATAATATAACAATAATTTTATCGGTTGTTCTCTATGGGTGGTCTCCTACCTTACCTGCCAAAAGAATTTCAGGGTGTTCCAAAACACGGTGCTTTGGAAAATAGTTGGTCCAAAAATGGATGAGGATATTGGGTATTAGATGAGCTTACATATTGATGAGTTACATACCATGTACTTAGCTCAAGACTTTGTTTCGATAGTCAAGTCTCGTAGTTTACGGTAGACAAAACATGCAGCGTGAATGGGAGATTCTAGAACCTTGTTCAGTGTACTGACTGGCAAACCCAATGTGAAGACCTAGACTCAGATGGGAGGATAACACTAGAATGGACTTGAAAGAAATAAGCTCAACTGGGTAGACTTGCTCAAGACAGAGATAGGTGGTGTTTTTTTGTGGGTGAACCAATGAGTTTTGAGTTCTAATGCCCTAGAATCAGTAAGTAGGTAATACTCGCTTAAAACATGTTTTTAAAACTAACGATTTTATCTTCATAAACTAAGTGGTAATTACTGTATGAATATTCCACTGGAAAAATAGCTGTATTAACGTAAAGAGAGAATTAAAACTCCCAAGGTAAAGATATAATGTTGAGAATTCCCTAGATTGTGTAGTGCTGGGAATCCAACTCCAGCATTATAGAAATAGTTTACAGAGCGTAAAGTAATTCATGCAAAAATAGGCAAATTTTCAAGTAGATTTAGTGTATTTTATTTCGGATATGTAATATGCACTCTCTGAAAAAATAGATTATAATTAATCACATGACCTACAAATTCATTTAATCCCATAATAAATACATCCATTCCACTGATCATCAATTTATCTCTTAGAAAGAAGAATGTATAATTCATCATTGAAACATATTTCCACAACCAAAGAATCGAGCCCGGGGTACTTAAATAAATTTAAACATGTGCTACAAACTGAACTAGAGTGTTTTACCACTCGTACGTTAATACCCCTTTAGAAGAAAGATACAAATATATACAGTACTCTATATCTCCTAAATATATTATTTGATAAGGCCGTTTACGGTAATAAAAATTACGAGGAAATGACTGAACAAATTTTGAGAAACGAACACTCATTTTAGCGGTTAAGAGTTCAGAATGTCAGAAAAAATAATAGTTTTCCACGAAATCCCAATTTTCACAAAGAATTTTAAGTTTTTCATTCTTTGTTTGGTCACCATGAGAGCCGTTATTTGATGCATGGCTGTAAATCTCTAAATAAAATATATATCTTTGGCAAATAAATAATAATTCAATTCTTATTTGTTGTTCCGAACACATCACCATTTTCTCTTTGGATGCTGGTCACAACACATCTGAATAAAGATTCCTTAACTGGAGAAACATATTTTATTGGAATGTTGTTTTCGTTAATTCGCATTTAAATCAATAATATTGAGCATAATTTGAAAATTAAAAGGTTAAGTTTTTGAGATCGTGAAAATATTACCTACGTTTTGTTTTTCGCATAGTAAAATTATGATAAAATGTGTTTTGGTGTGTATTATAAGCCCAAAAACCATAAAATGATCTTAAATAATGTTTAAAATCTCCCTTTTAACTACTTAAGTATGATATCTTATGTTCCTTTTTTCACATAATGGGTTTTGATGTGTATTTTTAGCCAATAGTAGCACAATACAAATACACAAGAAAAGTTTGTTTTCATTTTACCACTTAATTTTGAGGATATGCTATTTAAGAGTAATGTATTGTGTACCCAATCTATCTTTTCATATTCTTACAAATAGATTAAGTAATGTTTCCATGTAAATACTTGATTTTGAGGGAATGATATTTCAAAGTATTGTTGTGTTTTGTGTACCACAACTATATTTTCACATTCTCTCTTTCAATCTGACTATCTCTCTCACGCTCTCCACCCTCTCTCTCTCACTCTCTCCCCTTACACACACACACACACACACACACACATTCTATAACACTCTCTCTAATATAATCTTCTCTCATTATTTCTCTAACTCTTTATCCCTCTTACACACTCTACCCTCACGTACACTCCTTCTAGTACTATTTATCTCACATTATCTATAATATACTGTCTCTATTAAGCTCTTTCTCAAACGCTTTCTCTCTCTCTCTCAATCTCTCTATCTTAATCTCACTCTTTCTACCTCTAACTCACTCACTTTATCTCAAACTCATTCTCTTAATCTCAAAATTCACTCTTTCAATTTATCTCTCTAACTCTCTCTCCCTCAATCTAATTTTCTCTCTTTAAACAAATCTCTCCCTCTTTAACTATATCTTTCAAACACTCTCTCACACGCCCTTACATTTTTTCTCTCTTTCACACAATATCTCTCCCAAAATTTTACACTCTCTCTTGATTCAAGGTCAAATTTATTGTTACATTTCGGGTCTTATACCACCAATTGATTCCCCACCAAAATTTGGATAACGCTTTATAATTTATTCAACTTATGCAAAGTGTTTACGTGCATTAAACATTGGTCAGTATTCATTGCTACCTGGTAAACTACAAACATTATCAAATATCCTCGCCGAAAACCCTTATGCAATTAATATATATGTATATACTACTATAAAGCCACATGGCTAACTCACTTCCTGACGTTATTGTTTACCCACTTCCATATGAGCTAGAAACTTGAAATTTTGCAAACTTATAGCTTCTAGCCTGTAACCGACAGGTAAATTCCAAAAATTTGAATAATTTAAATTTTTAACCCCCGAAAAAATTCAAAATGTAGGAGCAACTTTAAAGTCGGTGCGGACCTTTCTTTGGAGGTCTCTTGTGGGTAAACGGTAAGACCTATCAAAAAAACGGCTCTGGAATTACATTAGTGTACATCTATTTGCAAAGAAGACTCGCCTGGGCTGAGGGGCGGATTCCCCAACGAGTAAGGCGAGCTTAATTAATTAAACGCAGAAGAAATATTGACAAGATAAGGACACTTGAGAACAGTGTTGATCAACGAAAATACAACAAACCAACTTTAGAGGAAATTGCTGGGGTTTTTGTTTTTGAAGATGGCGAGCCACTAGGACACTGTTATTTGTTTGTGCGTGGTACACAGGGGAGCCCAAAAATGCTGTCAACATTAAGCCCTCATAGTGATCCTTTAATGTATCCCTCCCCTTTCCCAATGATGAAACAGGTTGGGATCCTCAGTTGCAACACAATGGCCCTCGCAAGCAAGATGAACGCACTAGAATGACCATGCTTCAGTTTGTTTCATATATACTTGGTGTTCTTGGAGCTTTCTCCTGCATTCATCAGTCACATACATTATTTCAACAATACTTAGTAGATCAATACTGCAGGGTGGAAGCACAGAGTCTGCCATACTTAAGAGACAACAAAAATAAATTACGTACAGACCACTTGTAAGGCCTACAAGATCTCGTAGTAACCCAAGAATACCACCAATACCTAATAGTGTAGAGAATTATACTTCTACCTTCTACTTTTCAAGCTAGTCCTCGAAATATGCAGCAGAGATATCAGGATGCTATGGCAATTGTTCGAAAATATGGTAAATCTGACATTTTCTTGACATTCACCTGTATCCAAAATGACCTGAAATAGCCTCTGCTATGCTCCCAAATGAAAAACCAACTGATCGTCCTGATATTGTTGCTCGCGTGTTCACAATGAAACTTAAGAACTGAGGGGCAATTTGCTTAGGCAAAAATGTGTTTGTCAAAATAATGGCGTACGTATATGTATTTGAGTTCCAATAACGAGGACTTCCACATTGCAGCATATGGCTCAACTTCGAAAATACAGCAAAGCTCAGAGAAACAAAGGACATTGATGATCTGGTTTCAGTGGAACTGTCCAACCCCACGCACTACCCTAAGTTTCATAATAATGTTTCTCCAACGAATGATGAATGGTCCGTGCAGTAGTTGGAATCCAACTTCACCACACCTTAATATATAGTCTGCTTAAAAATTTTCCCTAAGGTGTTTTCCGAAAGGACAGTTGACAATGCCAATGGTTATCATATATATATATATAAAACTAGCTGAATGCCCATTCTTCGCACGGTTCAGTGTGTTATTATTTATTTTTGGATGAAAATGAGGATATTTTGTTTGAAGCTTAATGGCGTGGTTCTTAGCGCTACCCGAGAAACACCGCAAGGAGGAGACCATGTTCCGTTTCTCATGGGTAGTTTTATTTACTGCCTGGGGTGTTATCATCTGAGCACGGCTGGACAGGTCTCCCCCCTCCCAACACTCCCCACCACCACACACCACCCCGGGCCGGGCCCTCTCACTCACACAGACACTACAAACACAACACAATTCAGCAAAATATAATATACAGACTTCTACAGTCTCTTGTATTTGCATATTAAAACGCAATTACATATTTTAATTAATTGTCTGTATTCATTTGTTTTCACCCCTTAGAATCATCTACGAGGCTAAGAATAATTGCTATATTTTATCGAAGGCATTATTAGAAATAAATTATATGATTTACCCTCTAAATGCTTAAAAATAGTTTATAAACAATATTGTTAATTAGGGTAGCTACCCTGATTTCACCCTCTTAATCACAAAGCATCGGAATGAAACACCTTTAATTTTCTTAATTAATAATCAAATAGCCAAATTTATTATTTATGCTTTTAGTGAGGACTACTCCATCTAGATATCATATTCTGAGAATTTAAAAATGATACCTGGACACGGGAATCAATCCTGGGACCTTTGACTTAGTACGCCAATGTTCTAGCCACTGAGCTATCCAGGAATCGTCCCGTGCCCAGGGTCATTCTTCATTCACGTCCATCATAGAGTCAGCCTTAAAATATGAGTAAAGAATGACCTGGGACATAGGACGATTCCTGGATAGTTCAGTGGGTAAAACATTGGCATACTAAGTCAAAAATACAAGTTTCGATTCCCGTGACCAGGTGTAGACTTTCATAATATTTTGCTAATTAGCTTATAAGGAAGGAATTAGTGATGAGTTAGTGAGTCAGTCAGTCAGGGTTTCGCTTTTATATATAAAGAGATTTGATAAGCCCTTTTCTGGTAATAGAAATTAAGAGGAAGTCGCTGAACATATTTTGACAAACGACCTCTCATTTAAAAGATTTAGGAGTTCAGGTTGTAGGTAAAAATAGTAGTTTCCAACTTAAAGCTAATTTTCTTAGTGTATTTTCAGCTTTTCATTCTTTAAAAATCAAATAGCTGAAGCTATTATGTATGCAATTAGTGAGGGATCACTATACACAGATATCATATTTTAAAAATTGAAAAAGGTCACCTGAACACGGGATTCGAAAGGTCCCGGGTTCAATTCCCGTGTCCAGGTGTCATTTTTCGATTTTAACAATTTTCATTCTTTGTTTACGACACCATGGAAACTCTAATAATAATAAATAGCACAGCGTCTTACTACCCGTTTGGGTTATTCGCTTTAAGGACTAATTACGCTAATGGATTAGGAATTGGGAGGGTGAATTATAGATATGAACCCGCATTTGCATGGAGGGAGAGTGGAAAACCATTGAGGAAAAACCACCCCCAGTTCACCCGACCGAGATTCGAACCTCGATCTCCCCGTCCTAAGCAGTCGAGCTTAACACGACTAGCACGTTAGCCAACTACGCCACCGAGGCAAGTATGGAAACTCTGGTTTTTGCATGAGTGTAGATAGATAAATAAATATTTATCTCGGGTTACAAATATTACCAACTAAAAACTTACGTGGTGTAAACAACAGAAATATTACGACCATTATTTGTACATTTATCAAACAAACCGATAATATTAGGATGGATATATATATATATATATATACACTTATTGCATTGTTTATTTTTATACTTCCTCTTCTTCGTCATTAAATATTTACTTTTGCTCCTTTGTATAATTTAGTAGGCCTTTATCATGTAATTTAAATTAGGAGAAAACGGCTGAACCAATTTTGACAAATGTCCAATCATTTTAAAGATTCAGAATCTGGGATGTAGGAAAATATAGTAGATCAAAACAAAAACCCAAATTTCTTTGTGAATTTTCCATCATTTCCTTCTGTGTGGGCAGTGGTCCATCTGGATAATAATTCTTTATTTTCATCACCTTGGAAAACATGATTTGTTTTAATGTATGTTGCTAAATAAAATATTTATCTTTGGTTAAAAATAATACCTATATTTTTACTTGAGTGTTTTGGTGCAACGAATATATATATAATATATAATATATATATAATATATAATATAAGATTATATATATACCATATATATACACACCATATATATATATACCAATTATATAGCTGGTAGAAGGGTACTTTTAAAGTTCTCATCGTGGCGTGAAGGGGGGAAATTTGATTTTTGATTCAAATTAAACACCGAATGATAAATATCTATGTAAAGGTGATAGTCCTTGACGAGTAAACTTTTGAATAGAAAGTTTAGTAAGGAAAAATTATATATAAATTTTCCCTATATAAGGTTTAGAATACTTTTTAGTGAAATAATCTGCAGCCATCGCTGCGACGATCCACTAGTATATAGGCTTATATTATTTGATAAGCTCATTTCTGGTAATAGAAATTACGAGGAAATGGCTGAAAATATTTTAATAAATGACCACTCATTTTAATGGTTAGGAGTTCAGGATGTCGGGAATAATAGTAGTTTCAATGAAAACCCGATTTTCATGGATAATTTCAGTTTTTCATTCTTTGTTTAGTCACCATGGAAACTGTTATTTGTTGCATGACTCTATATATCTAAATAAAATATATCCCTTTTACTGAAAAAATAATAAATTAATCTTTATTTGTTGGTCCGAACACATCACAATTTACTCTTTGGATGAATACTTCTCTTTTGATGTTGATAATAGCAAATCTACATTGAGATGCCTGAACTAGGGAATCATTTAGTTTTTATTGGAATGGTATTATCTTTAATTCGCATTTAAATCAATAATATTGAGCAAAATTTGAAAATTAAAATATTTTGTTTAGTGCATGATAAAATAATGTTTAAATAGGTTAAGTTATGTAATATAATCTCAAGAATAATAAAATGATGTTTAAATATGTTTAGATATGTATTATAACAAAAAAATACACGACAAAATGAATTTGAATAATATTTTAAAATATCCATTTTAACTATATAAGTATGAGTTTTTTTTTCAAATGATGAGTTTTGAGGTTCATTGTATTCAAATAATGTGTTTTAATGTACATTTTGGCAAATAGTAACACATTACAAATACATAAGTAAAATTACGTTTTCATTTTAGCGGCCAATTTTGAAGATATGTAATTTAAAAGTAAAGTTTTGTGTTTCTAATCTTTTTTTCACATTCTTAAAAATACAGTAAGTCCAGTTATGTTTCCATAATGATATTTAATTTCAAGTGATTATTATTTCAAAGTACCGTAATGTTTTAGTACCACATCCATATTTTCGGATTCTCTCTTTCTATCAGACTCTATTACGATCTCACACACTCTCTCACAGGCTCTTTTACACTCTCTCTTACACTCTCTCCCACTATCTCCAAATACACACACATATATATACATATATATAATTATATATATATATATACTTATAATTATATATACATATATACACATATATATACATATATATATATGTATATATATGTATATATATTTTTATATATATATATATATACATTCACTGTATAGAAGCATTTATATAATAGAATATTTTCTTATTCTATCCCTCACAATTGATCCCTCTCTCACACACTTTCTACCCTCACTTACAATTACTCTCACATTGTTTTATCAACTCTCTTTCTTAAGCTGTCGATCAAACGCCTTCTATCTCAATCTCACTGTCTCAATATCACTCTCTCTATATAAAAATCACTCTACTTCCCTTAAACTCCCTATCTCTCAAACTCACTCTCTTAATTTCTCCCATTAACTATTTCTCTAAATCTCTCTCTCAATCTGATTTTTTTTCCCCCAAACTAATCTCTCCCCCTCTAATTTTTTCTCTCAAACTCCCTTTAACACAATATATCTCCCAAAATTTTACATTCTCTCTTTCACACTCACGCATACACTCTCTCTCACACCCTTTATCCAGCATTTTTCCTTATATATTTTCATCATCACACACTATCTCCTCCTACACAAACTCCTTTTCTCTTCTCCCAGTATTTTTCTCTCTAACACATACACATACTCTCACTCTCACTCGCTCACTCTCTCTCGATCTCTCTCAATTGCTCATTTTCATTCTCTTACACACATTTTCTACTACTCACAACCTCATTTTCACACTGATCCACACACTTACACAATCTCACACACAAACACACTCTCATTTTCACTATCTAATTTTATCACTTTCTTTATCATATATTTTATATATATAATTTGATAAGCCTGTTTCCAGTATAAGAAATTACGAGGAAATGACTGAACAGATTTTGACAAAAGTCTATTCATTTTAATTATTAGGGAATCGGGATGCCGGTAAAAATGATTGCCTAACTTAAAACCCAATTGTCCCAGCCAATTTTCTCTCTTTTTCTTCTTTGCGGGCAGTTGTTCATCTGTACAAACATTCTTTGTTTACAAACCATGGAAACCATATATAGCTATTTATTGGTAAATAAAATACTTTCCTTTATTTAAAAATAATATCAGCTCAATTGTTACTTGGGTAGTTTGGTGCAACGAATAGATAGAGATCTGGGAGAGGGTTCTTTTTGATGTTCTCATCAGGGCAAGAAGGGATAAAATATAAGTTTTATTCAAATTATACACTGAAACTATGTATTTAAGAAAAGTTGATAGCCTTTGACGAGTAAACTTGTAACAAAAAAGCGTGTATGGGCTTAATATATAGTTCCTTCCCCAATAAATGTTTAATATACATGTTAGTGGTAGGTGACCTGGTGGTCTAGGGGTAAGGTGTCGGACATCTATGCTGGTGGCCGGGGTTCAATCCTCGGTCCCGGCACAGATTTATCTGATTACCAAACCCTTCCTTCACCTCTGACAAGATATCTTGTGAATGTGGGGAATGCCAGGCCTCCACCGTGGTTCGGATTCCACGTTAAACTGTAGGTCCTTCATTTCATCTCACAATCACCCTACCATTACACATTAGCGTAAGTGCGTATAACCCGAACGGGTAGTAAGACGCGGTGCTAATAATAATAATAATAATAATAATAATAATAATAATAATAATAATAATAATAATAATACATGTTAGTGCAATAATCTGCAGCCATCGCTGTAACGACCCACTAGCCAATATGTAATGTTACATTTGTATGCAAAGGATAAACATAAATATGTATATTTCCTACTATAATTTGTGTAAGATGTTGTAAAATTTAAACAGCATTTCCCATGCATATGAAATCTTAGTAAAATACGTATTCAAGATCTTATTCTTTGTCAATAAGTTTTAAGCGTTACATTGTTGGTCACTATCAAACATTTTGAAATACTAGTATTTGGTTTTTAACTCAGACACATAGATGTTTTAGCAGGTTAGTAAACTGATGAGTTGTGAGTGATGGACGCTCACTATCAGCGCATTGCTAGACAATTATATTATTTATACCTGCATCAGTGGTCACATGGTCTAATGCTTCACTCTCTCAATAGACTGCGCTGCCTATTAAAATCAGCTCGGAGTTTGATTCCTGGTCGGTTGTGGGGGAGTAAGTTTTTCCTAGATGGTTTTTCCCCTCCCTCTTAGAAAATGTGGGTGTCCTAACTTTAAATTTCCACTTACTCATCCCTAATTAGGCTAATAAGTACATTTACGAATATACCAAATGGGTAGTAAGACGGGATGAAAATAAAAAAAAATCGATTGCGTTGATAGATTGTACATTTCACTTATAGTGAGATTTTACAATGGTGACGGGATATACTATGGCCCTACAATACAAGAATGCACAATAGTGGAAACAAGAAATGTAGGTTTTATACATTTCTGGGTAAATGAAGTGTACAAACAATAAACTCTTATAGCACACCATTGTTAAATACAAGATTATAATCTTCACTAGTTTACTCTGGTTCTGAGAGGGTGAGAGATTGAATCTCTGCTGGATGCTACGAGAAATTTTTTCTTTATAGTATTTTTATCTCTCTTCAAGCCTATGTATGATATATTTACGCCGTCTATTCTTCTTAGCTTATTATCTACCAACTATTTACGATGTATACTGTATCATGCTTTCAATGAATGTACTTTTTTACTTTTTCATTTCAAGATAAAGTATTAGAATGGTGAAAAAATACTAATGTGAGATTTTGACGAATTCTTACGTTTTATGTTAACCTGAGCCCAAAAAGTGGATTTTACAGTTCTCTTCATACCCATGTATGTCTATCTGTCTATCTGTCTCTGGAAATGCATTAAGAACGGTTGGGTGGATTTTGATCAAACTTGATATATACATGACTATACTTCAAAACGATTTTTTTTAAACCCCAGCCATTCAATTAAGGGTAGATTGTCGATGAGTGAATTTTTTTAAATTTCATATTTTTGAGAATGTCTATAACGATTTGGTTTAAAATCCATATATAGAATTTGTTTGACATGGAAAATAGCACTATATAATTATTATTTTTTTGCAAGATTCATTGAACGGTGGTTTACCAATGAATATTTTCCAAAAAACTTGAAATATTTTACAAGAGGCTTTAACAATTTGGCTGTATATCAATGTATATTTTGAGAATCTTCTGCATGAGAAGTAGTAGTGTACATTTATTTGTTGAGTTTAAACTCATTTATTGGTAGTTCACCAATTACTTATTTTTCAAAAACTAGAACTATTTTTAAAAAGACCATAGCGATTTGGTTCAAAATGGGTATCTTGGGAGTGTTTGAAATGACTAATAGTTATGTATACTTTGTTTGGGTATAAATTAGATAATTAATATATTACTGAGGAGTGATTTTTGAAAATTCAAATTATTTTAAAAATTGCTATAACGATTTTGCTTAAAATGTATATCTGTGGACTCTCGGCCATGAATATGACAAATAAAGCTGGATACTTGTTTTGGGAGGAAAATTTTGTTATGATTGTTTTTTTTTATGGGAATATTTAAAAAAATGGATTTAAAGATTTGGTTCTATATTGGTAGTGGGAGACTATATAGCATATTAATAATAAGGTATCTTTATTTATCTAATGTAAATAAAGTTAATGGTATTTTACTTAAAATAAATTATAGACAATTTTATTGTTTTGGAAATTGATCTTGAAGATTAATTCAAATTGAGATCTTTGAAAAGATTTTCATAATACAAAGGAATACTTTTTTATTTTTATAGTAACAAATAATTCCATGGTAGCTTACATATAATTTATTTTTGAAAATTTGAATTTTGTTTAATATATTTGAACAATTTCTCTTAAAAATTATGTATAAAAAGTGGTTATTGGTTATTGTAAATAACAAGTTGATGTGTGCGTTTTTATGAGCAAATCTTATCTAAGGGTAGAGTATTGTTTTCTTCTGAGCTATATTGAAAAATATGAGAAAGTTTGTGCTACTGAGTCGTTCCATTTAGGGCTATTTAATATGCCCAAAATTCACACCTTAAATAATTTTCTAAGTACGCATCTAAAGTTAAATTTTTCTTAATCAATTGATTTAAAAAACACACACAAAGTTTACAAACTGATATTTCACTAAATAATCTAAATATTCAAAGTTTCATCTTTTTATTGTGACCTGGCAGTCTAGGGGTAAGGTGTCGGAGTTCTGTGCTGGGGTCCGGGGTTCAATCCTCGGTCCCGGCACAGATTTATCTGAATACCAAACCCTCCCTTCACCTCTGACAATACGTGTATTATTATTATTAGCACCGCGTCTTACTACCCGTTCGGGTTATACGCACTTACGCTAATGTGTAATGGTAGGGGTGAATGTTGAGATGAAATGAAGGACCTACAGTTTAACGTGGAATCCGAACCACGGTGGAGGCCTGGCATTCCCCACATTCACAAGATTTCTTGTCAAAGGTGAAGGAAGGGTTTGGAAATCAGATAATTCTGTGCCATGACCGAGGATTGAACCCCGGCCGCCAGCACAGAGGTCTGACACCTTGCCACTATACCACCAGGTCACCAATACGTGTATTAATCACAACTTGTGAATGTGTGGAATTCCAGGCCTCTACCATGGTTCGAATCCCACGTTAAACTTTAGGTCCTCCATTTAATCTCACAATCACCCTACCATTACACCCTAGCTAAAGCGCGTATTAATAAAACTGGTATTAAGACGTGGTGCTAATAATAATAATAATAATAATAATAATAATAATAATAATAATAATAATAATAATTCATATTTCTATATATTTATTTGATTAGAAGCTACGCAAACAAATTGTCACGTGGCTTAACGAGCTGTGATTGTACTTATCTTTTGTAAATGCAAAGTAAATACGCTCTTAGTGAACACACCCTAAAATTTTCAGAAGTACGCAAGCCTACGAAAGGATTCGGATTGTTGTTATCTTGGTTTTAGAGATACCTAGGCTCCTTCCTCGTCCCCACATTATTGTTTTAAATATTAGAATAGACCGTATGTGTGGGTAGCAAGACACACAAAATGAATGAAATGTATACTTTTTTACCATATTTGACCAGAAATCCTTTATTACAATACCGGTTGTTTAAACATTATATAAATCATTATATGCCGTAAAATTAATTAATTTTGGAAGTATTTTAAAACGTTTGCGGCATATTATCTCAAACTCAAGATGGTATCATTTTAATAAATTAGAATACAATAATTACTAAGCAACTCAATAAACCAGATAGCTCCTAAAATAATCAATTATAAATTAAAGCCTATTTTGGGGATAATAAATTATTAAGTTCCTAAATAAAAGTAATATTTGAAAAAGGTGACATATTTTTGAAAATGTGTTTTAGAAAGGCCTTGCATATACAAATAATATATGTAATTTAAATAAATAATCTAAAATAATATATACATGTTTGTGTGTTTAATGATACGTATTGCCTATATATGTCTATACAAAACATATTTTTATACATATATATAGGACCATTTTAGATATATAAATACATGTATATAATTATAGACACATAAGTATTCATTCATTATATTTACATGTATGTTAATATATGTAGTATACTGTTTTATGTATAAACATTTGAGTATATATATTTATAAATTTGAAAAAAAAAATAATATACCGTTGTATATGTTACTGGTGTTAAAAATTCTAGGGTTGTATTCCCATCCACCAAACACTAAGAAACATTCATGAAAACATGGCTACATGGGTCTAGAAACGCTTAGTTTCTGATATAAGGAGAATATACTTTTCAATTAATAAGCAATCCAGCAAAAGAAGTAATGCAACTAAGCAAGACAAACAAAACACAAGACAGAATTTTTGTTACAAAAAAATCATGTCCTCATGCTTCCTTGCATCCTCTGAGATAGCGTTCAAGGTTTGTGTCGTACTCTATTGAATACTCTTGGGGTGTTGAGTATTTGCACACATCCATTTACGATAATCTCTATTAAAACGTCAACATCAGGCACAGGCGTTGCGTAAACAATGGACCTTAAATGTAACTAAAGATAAAAATCCATCGGGTTCAAATCTGGAGACAAAGCAGGCCATTCGAAGAATCCCCCACGAACAATCCATCTTTGAGGAAAACATTAAATAACTCTAAAACTAATAGTTACTTAACCAATGTTTATATGAACTTTTCTCAATGTTTGGTCAGTGGGCGTACAACCCCTACTATATTTGACACCAAATAATATACATTCTGTGTATATATATATATATATATATATATATATATATATATGTGTGTGTGTGTGTTATATACAAAACACTTACAGTATATACTTATATATAATAAAACATATATTTATATATATATATATATATATATATATATATATATATGTACTCACATATCTATGTACTGTACATATTCATTTATATATGTATACGTATATATGTACTAATGCAAATAAATACATATACAATTTTTTATTTATTTATATTTAATTGAATGTACTGTACATACATACGGAAATAACTATCATCATTAATTTCCAAAATTGTTTTAATACTAACGTTATTAATTTATATTTATAATATTTATTTTATGGTTATAAACATTATAATACTGAGGGTTATTCTTTGAACACAAAGCTATATCATTACACTACTGGTACCTACAAATTATCTTAGGTAATACAAAACATCCAGTCCTGATTAGTTAAATTTAGTATTAGCGTTCTAGTTTTATGGGTACCAAAACCAACCTTTCCATATAAAATAGAACCGAATTTAATGAATGTCTGAAATAGAATTTTTGGTCACTGGCCCAATTGAAATATGACTCAATTTTATTTATTTAATAATTAGGTAAGTTTAATTTAACACAATGCAAGGTTTATTTTATATTATTTTCACCATTTTGTATTACCGTCAGCACTAGACATATTTAAGTGCACTAATTTGCTGGAAATAAAGAAGGTAAAAGTAGGATAAAATCTACTCACCTACGCGTGAAAAGGCATACAAGAATTCATCTAGTAAATACGCAGCTCAGTTCATCTCTCCTGGATTGAAACCCCGATCTCCCCGTCACCAGCAACCATCTTCGACGAGTATGGCGTTTAATCCGCGTGCCAACTGATAATGTGATAACAATTATTAGTGCACCATTACAAGTGAGGTACTGTAAATAATTTCTTAATACAGGGTAGGTGGGAAGTCACTATTTTATTTTAACCATCTATAGTTTTATAAACAATAGGTACATTTACACAAAGTAAGAAATATTTTGTTCACAAGTCCATGAGAATCTTTGTGACATACTACATTTTCACATAAGAGCCTGCACTTTTAACCAGGCGTTGTGAGCGTCGCGGTATGTCATCAATTAATTGTATTTTAAAGGAAGTCCTGGGGAACATTTCCTAAAACAACATTGACACGTTCCCCTAATTCTTCTAGAGTACGTGGCTTTGTTCTTTAGACCTCGTAGTTGTCCCTTCTCCACAAAATATAAATCCCATGGTGTGAGGTCAGGACTTCTGGCAGGCCATTCATGTGGTCCCCATCGTCTCAGCCAAAGCCCCTGAAAGTGTTTGTCTAGCCAGTCATGAATTATAGGTACGAAATTGGGTGGGACACCATCCTGCTGGAAAATAACCTCGGGTGCATTGTCCCATTGGGAGACCACTGGCCACACATCTTGATGCAGCATATTCAGGTACCGGTCACCGTTCAGGGTGTCTCACAAGAGGACGGGACCAATAACACGGTCCAAGGTCATGCTGCACCATACCGTCACCGTTTGTCAATTTTGCATTTTACCAACGGTTTTTTTCTGGGTCTCAATCTACTAAATAGCAATAGTGGCAGTTGTGTCAATTAATGAAACCATTGACGTGGAAAACTGCTTCTTCGCTCCAAATAACGTTTCGAAACTAATTCTTACAGTCACTGTGTCACGAGAGCATAATTTCTCCATGTTCCATGCTCCTAACGCAGACTTCCATGGATAATTCCTGTACGTAATGAGGTTTACAGGGTCTAAATTGTAGATCTTTCTTCATCACGGTACGCAACGTGTATCTGGAGAGTCCGCTCTCATGATAAGCCTGACATGTGATACACCAGGCCTGCATATGAACATTTCCCTCACTGCCACAAAATTCTCCAGGGTTCACAATGTTGACGGTTGTCTACATCTTCTTGCAGATGCAATCGACCCAGTAGTCAATCATTTTGTGTGGCAATTTTGAATCGGGCTGAGATGAAGTTGTTGCTGAGATGTGGTGTTGGCCGTGAACATTTTTCCACAATCGCTCCACCAGGACAACAGATTTTCACACTTCAAAACGTGAAACTCTCTGAGTACGATCCTCCAAAGGATGATTATCCGCCCCTTTTCTATAACTCACTCGCGGTAGATGACATGCTATTATAACATTTTCTCAGGGATATTAGAAAACCAGAAAGTAATATTTTTTGCTAATTGGCCAAAAATCAACAAAATTATAGTCATTTGAAATCAGATAGTGACTTCCCTCCCCTCCTGTACAGAAAGGGAGCCTTAGATCATACTAAAGAAAATATTTTTTATCCTAGAATTTTGTATTAGCAAGTCCACAATGATTTGGTTAATATGTAAACGTTGAGACCTTTTTTATAAACCGATAGATTTAAAAATTGATTCTGAGCTAATCTTGACACTGAGCTAATTTTTCCACTTTACTGCAAATAATAGCTGTAATCTTGGTTCTTAGTATCACTGACTTAAGCTATCCAGCGATGATAATTATTGTAATATTAATCCTAGGTGTCACAGAATTCAATTATCCACTATCCAACCTATCCAACTAGCAATCCTTACTATATTAATTCTAGGTATTACTGATTTAAACTATCCAATGAACGATCCTTGTAAAGCCTCTATTCTGAATATAACCGATTTAATCAATCCATTATAAAACTGACAATCGTAACATTGATTATGATTATCCCTCTATGAAACTCTCCATCCAACAATCCTTGCTATATTGATTTTGGGTTTTATTAATATAAATCAATTTAACGATTCTATTAATTTTAATTGTCATTCATTTTAATTATCTGACGATGGTTGTGATGTTTATTCTGAATATCACCAACTCTTGCCTATCCTTGTACAATAGTCCTAATCCTGGGTATCAATTACATGAACCATCACAAACAAGTTGGTAGAGGTAACTGTTCCAAGAATCTATCAGATTGTGTCCTAAAGCTGGGATTAAAAGCTATGATTTGGAAAAATAAGTACAGCATTGACTTTAACAATGATAAGTATTTCGTTTTTCTATACTCTTCCTCCGTGAATGTAAATAGCTATTATTATTATTAGCACCGCGTCTTACTACCAGTTCGGGTTATACGCAACTACGCTAATGTGTAATGGTAGGGTGATTGTGAGATGAAATAGAGGACCTACAGCTTAACGTGGAATCCGAACCACGGTGGAGGCCTTGTATTCCCCACATTAACAAGATGTCTTGTCAGAGGTGAAGGAAGGGTTTGGTAATCAGATAAATCTTCGCCGGGACCGAGTATTGAACCCCGGAGCCCAGCATAGAAGTCCGACACTCTATCTCTAGACCACCAGGTCACCCTGTAAATAACTAATTAATATTTTAATATATCACATAGACTAATTCTGTGTTATTCAGTGGAACAGAAACTTGGGAAAACATTGATACATTGTAGTAGCAAAACCAATCTCTATTTGTGGGTACATTATCTCATTTGTTTTCACCAAATTAATTAGAAGAACTTACTGTCTATATCTTAGTATTAATTACTTTCCACCCATGACACTACGTATTTAGCGCTATGTTACAAGTTATGAATCCTCAACCACAATGTGTTCTGTGGTGATAAATGTTTTGATTCTACTTTCTCTAGAGCGATAGTTTTTATTTCTTCTGAAAGGTAAAACAAATTGATAAACACAAGTCAAATTATTTTAACAAATTATTTAATAATTCCTAAATTTGGGTGAAGAAGCATATTGTAGTATACTTAAAAATATTTATTTGGATTATTATAAAATACCCAAATAAAACATCATGGCATTCTTTAAAATAGTTTCCAAGGACATCCAAAGTTTAAAAGTGCCGAGGGTGGTCCTATTTACTTCCAAGCTTAACCAAATAGCAATAAAAACTCAACATTAATTTAAAACTCGCATCGCCTAAGAAAAGCATATTCATGTGGTTCTGATATTTATTAGTCTTGTTTAGCTAGTAAGAGATTAGGGCCTCAAGAAAATATTTTCTAAAAAGTAGGCCTATTGATATATTTGACAGCATTTGTAAGGAAGTGAGGTTTACGTTGGGTTTTTTTTCAATTTTGTTTTCATTTATTTGAGGTATTTAGGATGTCATTTCTGAACCAACTGATTATAACAGCAAGTGAATTATAAATTAATTTAAATATATGACGGACACAGCATCAAGCTCCCGGTCACTTTAAAGTATAAACCCACATTCAACCAATGATAAATTTGTCAGTCATTCCAGTAATAAAACCTGGGACTCTAGATCAATAGACATATACGCTACCAATGATTATGTTAATTTAATTTACATATTAATATATTTTTATATTACTTACTCAGATCCCACCTCTTTGGTTCAGTGGTAAGATTATCTGGCTACAAATATAGAGGTCCTGGGTTCGGTCTCCAGCGCTTCCAGAGTTTTTCTGTGAAACAATACCTGTATGTCTGGAAGTGAGTCAAACTCAGCCTCCTGAGGAAAAGTGGGGCGCCACTTGAATAAATAAGTAGCGTATCCGGTCTATAAACTGGAATTAATGGCTGGAGAGTTTGTGTCGACCACATGACACCTTATATTCGAAAATGATAGCATTATAATCACTAATCGTTGTGGCCGCTTGTTCAGGATAGTTAGATAGTTGGCTCAATCCATGAAGTTGTTTTCTCCCAATAATATCTGCGGTTAAATTGATTCGATTTCACCCTTGTAATTCCATATTTTTTTAATCATTCAAGAATAAAGCTAATATAAGTATTTTGTTTTATACTTTTCACTCATATTCACTTGATAGCGATATCACTTCAAGTGCTTGGAATATATGCAAATATTCTGTATCAAACGTTTACTATACTGAATTTGAAGCTTACTTTCTGAGGTTCATGATTATATATTGAAAATAAATTTAATTAAATCTAGAATAGATAATTATATAGCTTAAAGCAGTTTTTCCCAAACTTTTTTCGTCGCAACCATAAGTATAATATTTCCCTGGGGTTTATTAAATTAACTTAAATGAATTAATTTAAATTACAAAAATGTATTAATTAAATAAAATTATAGCCAACACAAAATATAAAGCACAATTTTAAATGAAAATATGACTTTGTAACTTTGTAATATCCGGTAAGCGACCAAAGAAGACTATTTCATTGGATACTATGATGGTGTTTCATTCTTGGGGAGAATTCTTTTGAGATTTTAATATGTATCGATGGATGTTATCAACTAAATTGAATAAACTTCAGTAACTTTTTTATCTTACTTATTTTATCAAGTTCCAATTACCAATTAAGCAATATCCGACTGTTATTTCTGCTAGATATTCAAATATTAAATATATATATATATATAGGTTTTACCTATTTATTTTATCCATATAGGTGACCTGGTGGTCTAGGGGTAAGGTGTCAGACTTCTATGCTGGCGGCCGGGGTTCAATCCTCGGTCCCGGCAAAGATTTATCTGATTACCAAACCCTTCCTTCACCTCTGAAAAGACATCTTGTGAATGTGAGGAATGCCAGGTCTCCACTGTGGTTCAGATTCCACGTTAAACTGTAGGTCCTTCATTTCATCTCACAATCACCCTACCATTAGACATTAGCGTTAGTGCGTGTAACCCGAACGGGTAGTAAGACGCGGTGCTAATAATAATAATAATTTATCCATATATACGATATATAAGTGGATTTTTGATATTAGAACCTATAATATTGTAAGGTTTGGGGGGCGGGGGGGTAAGAAAGTCCTTTGATATTTTTTTAAAAACCATTGATTTAACAAATTTCAAACAATTATATTAAAAGAAAGAAACTTTATACAGATGTAGATTATAGATATTTACCACAAGCAACCCAAGGAATATTTCTTAGCAATAAATATTTATTTGTGCCAAACGGGATGTCAAAAATTTATTTTAATATTTAAATTATATTTTTAATTTCTCAGAGATAAAGCTTATTGGAAAAAGGTCTGAATTAAACCTAATTAGTTCATTGTGTCAAATTTAGCTTTTATAGAGTTTAAATTATTTCAAGGATAAATAAAAGAACACAAATCTTTAGAAACATTGGGAACTTTAATTACAATAAAAATTAATTCAATTAAATACATAATTTGGTATATGTTTGCTGCTACAGTCACCGGCGACGGCATCCCTCAACTGGGGGCCACAAAGTGTAAGGCGTCACGCTTGAAATAGACTGAAATGCCAGTGATGGGGAAGTAGTGCTTAGAACCTTTAAAGGGTGCCAGAAAGAAGATTCGTAACGTGTGACTTGTCGATGCCGTGGTTTTATTTTACTTTAATCATCCTTATCAATTCCTTATTTTTTGATTAAGTCATTAACAACACTCATGTTAAATTTAAAAAAATCAAGACCAGAAATATCAAATGGAAATATGAAAGCGCACCTTTAACAATTGAATTTTTAGTTTTCTTAGATAATACCTTTCACACAAGAACCCCTATTAATTTTTAAATGTATATAGGATACTTATTTGGCGTATTAGCATTAACAAAACAAAATTTTCTTCGCCCACTAAAGTAATAGTAAACAAACAAACGATTGATGGTTTATTTTACGTGTCTGCATATATTATTTAAATTAAAATCAATTCGTTAGCTTAGACTTTTTGCCTAGCTAGAGGAAGCCAATCAGCTAAATGACTTCCTTCGCGATGTTCTACCTTTTTTGGCATACGGGTAAAATAAAGGATTTCGTATATATTATCAGAAAGAACAGGGATTGCATTACGGACAATGAGAAATACTATTGCTTAAACATTTTTTACTTACATTATTGTGTTTATTAGTTCAAACAGTTCATGAGCCCTCAGTTTTGGTACCAAGACGAAATATTGCTAAGATGGATTACTTAGTATTCTGAGAATTTTTAGATTAGATTATGATTTTGGTAGAAAGAACAGTAGAAATTATGTTACTAAAGTTACTAAAATAATGTTAATATGTTCATACATCAAGTCATGTTATATGCAGTTGTTACTTTTGATAGATATTATCAATACCTTTAAAATAACACAAATAATATAGTAAAATATTATCAATGTCGGCTGCAAAGAAATTTATTTTAATTTTCTCTACTGTTCCTCCAACCAAAATCAGGGTGTATTTTAAAGGGAGACCATCGTTTTCAACCCTTAAAATATGTTTAAAATCGGTCTGCCTAAATATATAGTGAGAATACAATCGTAAGTTTAGCAACCAACTAGATTTTTATTACTGATGTTAAAGAAATCCTTTGTAATATTGTGATCAAAGATTTTGATTACAGATCCGTAGGTAATGGTTTTAATTCCCAGGACTAGCAAAATTTTTCCTATAGCTGTGGGTCAGAAATGGTATTAAATTCAAACTCGTGAGGAGATTTGACGAGCTACTTGAATAAATAATTAGCAGTTATGGACTAGAAAACTAAGACTAATAGCAAAAGGGTTATCTGTGTTAACCACATGACAATATCTATCCGTAAATGTTGGCACTATCATTGTTGATGGCAGCATCCTCTTGTCGGTACATAAAGATTGTCAGTTCACACCATAGAGAAGTTGCAGGAGTAAAATAAATATTAACTAAGATATTATAATTTATTGTAAACATAATTTTTTTAAATTAATACAAATAAATAAAATCAATTTATTTCCACAAAAAAATAGGGCCCAGTATATTTTTTCATAAGTAATTTATCCTATCAAAACTAAATTTTACAAACGTTTAAAGCATGCGTGTATTAAAAATATTTTGATATCCTTATTTAAAAATGTGTATGCTTTAATAAAATGTATATATAAAACTATTACTGTATTACACTTTTAAAAATAAATTAAATTTTAAGACTTTCTCATAGAATATGTAACAATTTTACTAAAATTACATTTAACGACACTTATAGGAATATTCCCAAGGTTTGAACTTTTGTCAAAAATAGTTTTTAAAATAAATGTTACGACCCAATCACACAAACTTTCTCATAATAATAACAATAGCTTCAAAGAAAATTTTTAATTTTTTTTTTAGAAAGCTACCTTATTATAAATTGTATTCATACGGGCCAACACATCATCTAGTACCCAATTTTTCAAATATATTTATATATAAATTTTGTTAATAATATACATAGGCCCTACATACATATATATACATACATACATTCATACATACATAATACATACATACATACATACATACATACATACATACATAATACATACATACATAATACATACATATATACATACATACATACATACATACATACATACATACATACATACATGCATACATAATACATACATATACACATACATACATACTTAAATACATACATACATACATACATACATTCATACATAATACATACATACATACATACATACAATACATACATACATACATACATACATACATACATACATACATACATACATACATACATACATACATACATACATACATACATACATACGTTATTGATCCCGAAACAACTAAACAGTGCTATTTGTTATGGCAAACACTAACAAGATACCCATTTGGAACCAAATCGTTTAAGTCATTTGTAAAATATTTCAGATTTTTCAAAAATCACTCATCTCTAAACTACCCATAAATGAGTTTTTACCCCAAAATCAAGTAAAGAGAATAATTTTTTAATGTCAAATACTACCAAGATAGCAATTTGGTGCTCAATTGGTAAGGAATAATAATAATAATAATAATAGTATTTAGCACCGCGTCTTACTACCCGTTCGGGTTATACGCTTTAATTACTAATTACGCTAATGGATTAGGAATTGGGGAAGGTTAATTAGAGGAAGTGAACCCAAATTTGCGTGGAGGGAGAGTGGAAAACCATTTAGGAAAAACTACCCCAGTTCACCCAACCGAGATTCGAACCTTGATCTCCCCGTCCTCAGCAGTCGAGCTTAACACGACTACCGATTTTGTAATGCCATTTGTAAAATATTTCAAGTATTTCAATAGTCAGTCATCAGAAGAATTTTCAAAAATGAGATTTTACCCCAATAACCAGTATACTTATTTGGAACAAAATATTTGTAGACACTTATTAAGTATTTCATGTTTTTGAAAATCAGTCTTCAGTGAACTACCTTTCACCGAATTTTTGACCAAATATGAATTATAAGTTGATATTATGTCATCTCAAATAAATACAAGATATGCATTCTAAACAAAATCGTTAGGGTCATTCTTGAAAAATATGAAATTTATAAAATCTATTCATCAACATACCACCCCTAATTGAAGGATTAGGGTTAAAAAAAGTTCTGGTAAAGTCATATAATATTTAAATATCAAAAGTGATCAAAATACATCAAACTGTTTTGTATCCGTGGCCAGGCAGGCAAATATAGAGATGAACTGTGTATAGTTTAAATATCCCGTTTTTGGGTTTATATTCACATAAAACGTAAAGATTTGTCATATTCTTGAGACCGATTATTTTCACGATCAAAGTACTTTCTCTTGGTTTGAGAAATTAAAACTTATACCGTTAAGTTTAAATATATAATATAAAGAAATGTGTTACTGACACATTTTAAAATTAACAGTAAACTAAATCAAGACATATTTATGAATGTTTACAAATTACCAACCTATTTAAGTAAATATTAAAGCCAGTAATGGAAATATTTACCTTTATTTAAAATAAGAATGACCATTTAGTCATTTAGCACCACTAAACATAATTTAAATTTTTTTTTCAGTAAAGGGTGACTTTGGAATTTGAAGATCTTACACCAAAGTTAACTATTTTCAAAAATTATCATATTTATATTTTTATGTGATCCTGTTAAAAATTGTTTCCTCTTTCTTGTGTCATAGCCTAAATAATACCCCAACAAGAAATCAAACAGTGCCATAATTTTGTTTTGCCATGGGGTTGGTAATGTTGCTTGTCATATTATACAGTGAACTAAACGCTAAATAAAGATGGTTTACAGTCCACATAGTTCACGTCGGTCGTTTTGAAATAATTAATAGTAAACATGTAAAATATGATATTTATTTCAGTAGTGGTTGCTCAGACAACTATGTACGTACCTCTATTTGCATAAGAAACATTGAAGAAAGTGTATACATAGTTGGTTAAGTTTTAGAAGAAATTTACTTTCCTCGTAGTGAACTATTTGCAAATTCATAATATTTGTTGATCCACTTGGAACAGTAATGTGTTTATTACGTTTCTACCAATGCTTAAAGTTATACTATAACACTTCCAATAATATCACGACTAGATTTCACAATGCTTTTTTCTGAAACTTTCCAAAAGAAAATAAATTTCACATAGTTCACTATGGCAGAAGGTAGATTGTTATTAATATCATCCAAATAAATAACGATAGAAGAGACAATAAAAAAAATTAAGAAAAAAAAGACACATTTGTAATAATGTCAATAATAAATATGAAACAAAATAAAATGTGCTATGTTTGTGTGGCTGCTTATGTTTGAATTAACCCACACTGTGATGTATTTTTATAGAAAATAGGGGTTAAAAAAAAATTATATCTTATTTCATTTTTAATTGAATGACATTTACTAAACATTAATCACTATCCTTAAGACTAGTTTACTATCACATTGAAAAATTATAAATTATTTTCATTTTATCTATATTGGTGTGTTTTTTATTATTTGTACTGAATAAAATGAAGCAGTAAGAATATATAGTTGTGGGCTTTTTTATGTTTTGTACTGATTAAAATAAGGCAGCAAGAGTATTGAAAATAATTGTGTTTATGTTGTGGATTTATTATATTCTGTTAAAAAATACTGCTTATTAATTTAATTTGTTGATTTCAGATACAGAAAATGAGGGTGAAAGTCAACGTTCACTAATCAAAGAGAAAAAGAAGATTTAAAGATTTGAAAATAAAAAGTTTGGAATTTGAACAAAGCCCCAGGAAAGGCGTATCTGAATGTTAAAGAGAAAATAATGAAAGCCAAATAATTTATTGACTACTCTTGCGCCTGTAAATTTAACTGCCAAATTAAGGTATCTGTATAATTTAAGAAACACTTTTTTTATTTATGATACTATTATTATTCTCAGTCTTGGGAAAATCAAACTTCATTGATTTCTTGCGTTGTTAAGTGTGAGAACTTCAAAAGAAGGTGCACAGGTGTTGATGAAAATAAGAAGCCACTTAACAGGACTTAAAACACGTCCACAACTAAAGGTAACCTTAAGGGTTTGCAAATCCTTGTTAATGAAAAATTTACAAATGTACAGCGCACGTATTAATCGTGCATTGGTTAAGACAAAATCACAAACATTGAATGATCTAAGAGGAAATCACATCCCTCACAACAAGACTTGTGCTACCACGGTTGGCCATCCCAAAACATTTGGTCACTAAACTTGAACACATACCACCTACAAGTTCTTGGATACAAATTTGAACCTTATTTTAAAGTTTAGATTATTTGTAGTATATATGGAGATAGATAGCTTTTAGAAAAAATTACATATCAATCGTTGTATGAAAACGTTTATAGATATGAGTTTAATTTTAGTTTCAAGCCACCCAGAAGAGACACATGTTAGACACGTGATACATTGAAAATTCTGAGAGCCTTAGCTGCTCAGAAGAAAATCACGAAGAAAAAATTAATACATTGAAAACTAAACGAGAAATGTATCAAAGGAAAGTCCAGTTATAAAAGATTTAATTTGTTTAAAAAGAAAAAATTTAATGTAAAACTAGTTTTAACAATATTTTCTTTTATTTATATATAAAGTATTGATAGTTTTGTATTTATTAAGATTATAGAGCTATTGCAGTTGTTAAAAATAAATCCCTTTTTTCCTATGCAATGGTGAACAATCACACACCAGATTGATATTGTATTGTTATAAAAAACCAATAATTGATAGGAAGGTTATATTTAGGTTATATTGAGCTTACACTAAGGTTATATGCTGTATAAATATTTACATAATCTACGATCAATGGTTTTTTTATCCTAAATATCTTCTAGATTTTTCGAAATCCATTCAACTTTAAAGCTGTTTTTAAAGAACACTGTTTTTGGCTGATAATTCACTCTGGTATAAAGCCATACGATATACTGTACATAAAAATGTATATCTAAAGATATTTTTTAAAATTATATATTATATGAAATTATTGCCAAATAATTTGTTCTTTAAAATTACAAATTAATTTATAAAAGTATTTTCATTCTGATAACACTGACATAACCTTAATAATTTAATAAAAAATAACCACGTTGACTTTGAGGACAAAGTAGACAGGAAACATAGCTCCAGATATTAAAAGATATATGCAAATGATATTTTTTTTATAAATAGTCGGAGTTTAAACTATTCAAAAATGATTGTAAAGATCTAACATGATAGAAGTTTCACACTTTCATTTTAACATAGCGAAATAATGTGTATTTCCCAAATTGAAAAAAATTAATTAACCTAAGTCTTATAAATTTATAATTAGAGATATCAAGAGAATTTTTATCTATAATTTCTTATTTTATTTTGTTGGGGTAACCATTTGTATGATATTTATTACCGAACAATTTTTATAAAATCAAGTATTTGGGATCTTTTCTAATATTTCTATTCCCGTACAAAATAAAGTTACATATTTATTGAAGTTTTATTTATTATTATTTTATAGACATGAACATATTAAGCATTTTCCCCAAATATCAACCCGTTGAGGATGCAGCTGAAGGGAACGTAAGTATTTTTAGAGTTTTTATAATATTACAATTTTTTGGCCAAAGTAAATAAAATATTTCACCAGTAGCAACATAGAGTTTATTTGTATGCACATGCTAGTATCAACAGATCTTGAATATCTGTCATGGGTGTTCTGGAATTTGGTAAAACTTTTGAAATAAAGAGAAAAAGTTTTGACAACATTCCAAAACACCCTTGAAAGATATTCAAGATCTGTTGATATTAGCATGTGCAGAAAACTAAACTCTATGTTGCTACTGGAAAAATATTTGATTTATTTTGGCCGAAAAATTTCAATTCTATAAAAACTGTAAAACTACTCGCACTCCCTTCGGCCGCAACTTAAGATAAAAAACTTATCATCAAGAATAAACAATTATCCAACAAAAAAAAAATACTAAAAACAATTCTACGTAAGTTTAAACCCCCTTTATTTGAAAGTAGGCTATACAAACATGAATATTTAAAGAATTTTGTGTGAATTCCAAATTGTATCTAGTCACATTCGATCATATCGATTATTTCAGATTAATGTTAATAAGTGCAAAATAATTAGATATAAATATTGTTTCAATGATTTCAATAATTAGAGTTCACGTGTTATAATAGATAAAGATTGCTATTTTATGCTTGTTACGTACAAGATTGCTGTATGGGGCTGACATGTATCATAACTAGACATTCATATAAAGGGTTAAGAATGAAATAATATAGTTTTAATCATATTGATATTTCTATTAATTTAATACATTATTAACACATATTAATATTGATAATATGTGTTTATGTATGTATATATATATTTTATCACCACGTCTTAGTAACCATTCGGGTGATACACTTATATACTAATTACGCCAATGAGCTAGGTATGAAAAAGGTTGAATCTAAATGAAGTGCAACCGCATTTATGTGGAGAGAAAGTGGTAAAGCTCTTAGGAAAAACAACCCTTTATAAACCTGACCGGAATCGAAAAACAATCTCCCCGTCATAGCATCCTCGGAATTCAAGTCTATTGCAATAGTAGTGCCTTAGACCATGTAGCCACCAAAGCATGTATAATGTACGTGTTTATAGATACTATTAATAATAATAGTAATAATAATAATAATAATAATAATAATAATAAAATGGGTGTGTGTACTTATGTACGCGCGCGAGAAGTTATACTTCTTTGGCATCATTAAAAAATAGTTTTTAATTGCATGCAAATAATTAATTACAATAAAATGATAATATTTAGTATTAATTATGTTAAATAATAATATTTTAATTTATATCAATAAATAATACATACGAATAGTTAACCTCAATTATATTGGAGCACTTGAAAAAGTCTATAAGCACAATTTTTTTCACTAATATTTACGAATAGTAATTAATATTAATCAAAATATTCTATTTAAATCACTACTGAATATAATTAATTAGCACATATATAATTCGCACTTGTATGAAACTAAAACACGTGTTGTGAATGTAGAAACTAGAAACATGTGGATAAATATTATATATATGAAAACAGTGATCAGAGGCGACGAGCGTACCATAGAGAAAGGAATAACATAGTATACATTTCTCTATGAGCGTACCAACATGCGCGACTAACAGAGGTTCTATTTCTATTTTGTTTGTAGCTTTTTTTTTTTCGAGACTTAATGAGCGGTTTAGCTTCAACCTGTTACTTTTGTGTTACAGTGATGCGCGCGCATCTTAAAATTTCACTCTCATCATTTTTTCATAACGCGCCTAAAGAAGTATAACTTCAATAATAATAATAATAATATGGTTATTACTGTGTTGGTTGGCGCTTGCTATTAGTGGATGTGTTTATAGCGAGCTGCGATAGTGACCCCATTAAGTATGCTGACTGTGGTTTTTGTGCTTTGGCCTGATCTGATGCTTGTTAAGTGCTTTCACATACATTCCGTGCAGTGGAGACATTGGTGGGAAATGTACTAGTTTTTTTTCGGTAATAAAATGTATGTATTGTGTTCTGAAATTTATAGATATAAATTTAATTTGGATTCTTTGAAAATCATTGAAAAATGAATACGAGTATTTTAATGGGTAGTGGGGTTTACACCTACGGGTGTGATCACTTCTATAAAAGGTATAAGAATATTTTGTGGATAGCACCTTCACTAAATCCTCTTACGTATCCTCTCTTCCGGATTGACCCTCTTTAAAAAAAAGTCCAGGTTCATCAAAATTTGAGCACATACAGTATAAGTTACTCAAGGCATCCTCAGCAGAACGTTTATCTATTACTATTTAAATATTAATTCTCTGATCACCATGGTTGGGAATATATATAATCAGTTAAAGGATTGGTCGAATGAAAATTCTGTCCTAAAGGCCCGAATTTAAATTCTTACAACGATTAAAGCCCCTGCTTTTCAAATTTCAGTGGGGAAACAATTCTCATTATCTTCAATATCTTCTGCCATCTCCAAAATTAAGACATTTCAATCTACTGCCTCTCAAGGTTTTCGCCAAATAGTAAAACCTAAGGTTCCAAATTCAACAATGGCTTCCAATTGCAGTTAAAATTTATTGACTAAAATATCCATACGAGTAATTACCCCTCTAAGGGAAAAGTGAATGTAAATATGTTGACCATAATATGTTAATAATATGTTAATGTTTAATCAACCTACATTTCAACCATAGACCTAGTCTGCAAGCAAGGATGAAGATTTTATTTAAGTGTCACATCAGAAAAAAAGGCACCTAATTACAACATGCGTGAGGAACCGCTGAATTAACGCCCTTGCTCACGTTATATGATGACTTAAAGTAAAGCCAGTACTAGTCTTTAAGCCGTCAACAATTTTTTTAATAAACACTGTTTGTTACTAAATCTTCCATGGAAGTTTCTTCTTTTGACGTTCAGTCATATTTGTCAAAATAACGCCATTTAAATTCTTGATCTGTTCTAAACTGAAAAAAAAAATTGATTATTACTAATCATTTTGTGGACGATAATTATTTTATATTTATAAACAAGTCAGAGATATATCTATCCATCTATTTGGCTGTCTGATTGCATGTTTCTAAGGGAGATTACTACCTGAGAAAATAATAGCTGGGGAACAATCTTGTGGGCCTGACTCTGAGAAAACTTCATCGATGATCGTCAGGAAATTTCAGTGTATACATTTTTGTGCTTTACTCCCGACCACTCATGGAAGGCTAAAGGAGACCACAAACTCTAGATTATAAGTGAATATAAGCTACATTGTAGTATATTATCATAATGCTAGTAGTTTTGGAACCAAAGCTAATGAAATGTTTACCAATGTTGTTGTGAATGAATTTTTTACTATTTATCTGGTCGAAACTTGGCTATCTAATGGCCATATTTATGATAGTTACTTTCGTCCCAGTTATAATTTGTATAGATCTGCTATACTTCATGATGGGACTAGTGTTTCAAGGATATGGTGTGTTCTAATCTTCATTGGGAAGTCTATTGCTTGTGTGGTCAGAAGATCTTACTTATTAAATAATATTGAAAGTGCCTGGGTTAAAAAATACAATCTAGATTGCCAAAAACTTTTGATTTGAAGCATAAATATCCCCCTACTCCCGTCCCGTCCTCCTCAAAACACCAGTCAAAACCTTTGTACTTTTTTCCCCTTGAATGGGATTTAGCCAACTATAACTTTAATATATTATTATCAGGTGATTTCAACGGCCCTAAGATTGAGAGTGCTATCATTCTCAAAATATTTATCATTCCTACATGAAATGAAAATATTCTCAACTTCTTTCATCAACTTGTATAATTGGGTTAAAACAATCTAACAATAATGAATATAATAACTCTAAATTTTTAGACCTTGCCTTTGCTAACTTCCCTCGGCCTTACTTTGTAACACATACCTAACAATTTTAAGTTAGTATCATTTTATCTCTTCCTCTTTTATTTATCAAAATGGATGTTCCCCATATTATAAATAAAAATAATATTCTCACAACTTATTTAGAATGCTCTCATGGTGATTATTCTTTCTAATCGATACAACACTGTGGCAACCACCGATTGAACATGTGCTTACTCAGTTATTGATGTCAATAGAGCCACTGAGAACTTTACTAACATTGTCCATGCTCCTAAAATTACTATTAAAGCTAATCTAATTTCCCCAACTGGTTTATAGCCACACTTAAATATTATATAGGATTTTCTTAAAGAATAAAATCAAATAATAAACCATTCTATTTATCTTTTTCACAATATCGTATATTATTATTTAAAGAAATTTCCCAATTGATAGATCCAGCTGTAAGAACATAACAGAATCCATCCTCAAAAGCAAGCATAAATAATTTGTAGATATATTAAAATTATTCGTGTAGCGAGAGCCTCCTTATTAAGGCTTAAAATTAATGGGAGCATTAGCAACGATCCTCTTTTAATAGCAAATTAATTTGCAAAATATTTCATCTCAATGTATGACTCCGCTTGACTTGTTCTAATATTGAAAGCAATGTGTCCTTGTATCGTAGCCATATTATTTCTTCGGCTGTATCTCTTCCTAATAAAAATCAGTTCATCCAGGTGTACTAGGCTGGATCGAATCCTAAGTTAAATCGTTAAAGGGTGTGCTAATAGCTTATATCCATTGTTAGTATATATTTTCAAACTTTGTTTGTCAAGTGAAACGTTTCCTGAAGCATTGAGGGATAGGACCGCATAAACAAATGTTGCTTGAACAAACGTTTGGTATTAAAACCCTATTCTGCTAATAAATACTAAGTCTAAATGATTTGAGGAAAAAGTACATGAGCATATGTTTCGCCACTCTAATAAACTGACTTTCTGAAAATAAACATTGGTTTGTAATCTATAAATCTACTGTAACCAACTTAGTATAGAACTTCTGGGTCATGCTGCTCCTCAAGCCTCTACTCAAGGTCAGATTAGTACAATATATTTTGATATCAACTTTCTATATAAATTGATTTAGGAGATACTTGAAAAATATATCTTTTAACATCATAATTAACCGTCTCCATGGTGCGGTGGTCGATGAACCTGGCTCCGAGCTTAAAGGTCCCGGATTAGATTCCTGGCTGGTAACTTGGGTATTTTTACCGATAAGGGACTTACCCCACCGGTCACCAGGGTTTGGTTAATTAGGCTTAAGTAAGGTTTAAGAGTTTCCACTGGTCCCACACACTCTTACTCACTATCCCCATCACATCATCTCATCAGGACATGGAAAGGGTCTCCATGGAAAGGATGTATGTTTAGTAAATTCGGGCGTGTCCTGGGTAGTGGTATATTAGTACTGGCAAATCTTTACACAATCTACGAGTGATGCAGCCCAGACGCGCAATATTATTACCTAAATTTATTGATTCTATCACCTCCAACTCTTTTCCTGCCATTGTGGTATATCTCAATGGTCCTCCTCTTTTTAATCTGTTTATTGATGAGATTTGTAAATACCCATATATAAAATTTTCAAACTATCTACTGTTTACTGAATATCTCAAACTATTCAAAAACATCGATTAACTGGCTGATTTTTAGATTTGCAAATTTACATAAATGGAATATCACGGTTGTTTCCCAAAAATAAAATGGCAGCCATTAATTCCAAAGCTAAGTCTATAGCTTTCACCCGGAAGACCGCTCATAATTTTTCACTTTTAAACTTGATATGGTTAATATTGAACGCTGTCTTTAAAATAATGACCTAGGCGTAATATTAGAACATTAAATTTAATTTCACTATCATGTTGATCATATATCTTTTGATCTTTTAAATTACTCGACCTTTTTAGTAATCACTTCCCCACTATCCAAAGTTGACTCTATTTTGCTTAGGCCAGATCTAAACTAGACGATGCTAGTGAGGCGTGGAATCATCTTAATTGACTCGCTCAGATTGTAAAGTGTTCAATGCAAATTGTCGCTGCGGGCTTTAAAATTTTTTTACAATTATTTTGGTAGAATTTGAAACATCTGAGGACTCCAAACTATTTTCTTGTGTATGGTTTATTGGGACGATCTTTGTTTATAACATTATTATTAGTAGCATTTATTGCCAATCTTCCCTCAAACATGGGGGCATTTTTTTTTCCCTCTCGTTTCTAAAATTCTTAAAATATTTTTAGTCTGTAACTTTTACAAATTCAGCCCGTTTGGCAACCATACAACCAGCTTTAACTCTAGATTTATAGAATTGGATTTTTAACATAAATGAAGAACCAAATATTACTTATTTATTCAAGTAACATCCATATCATTAATTGATAAATGTTTGTTAGTCTTAAAAATATTTATTAGTATTGAATCATATGTTTTTCTTGCTTTCTTCCTTATTATATTTTACAGTAGCTATTACATTAGTTTATTTTAATTACCTGTATATAAACATGATGAATGCATTTTTTTAAATTTTGAAACAATAATATATTTTTCTATATATTCAGTGCTAGCTTATAAGAGATCTGGACTGCTGGCTAGCACTTTAATTAAATACATATTTAGCATCGCGTCTTAATACCCGTTCGGGTTATACGCTTTAAGTACTAATTACGTTAATGGATTTAGGAATTGTGAAGGTTAAATAAGAGGAAGTGAACTCACATTTGGGTGGATGGAGAGTGGAAAACCATTTAGGAAAACCACCCCCAGTTCACCCGACCGAGATTCGAACCTCGATCTCCCCGTCCTCAGCAGTTGAGCTCAACACGAAATGCGGGTTAGCCAACTACGCCACAGAGACGGATCATTTTAATTAAGGAAAATGAAATTAAAAATGAAATGAAAAATAATAATATTAGCATTATAAATATTTAATTGTGTACATCTCACATAAATATCTAGTTATACTAAATTTCATCCTCATACATTAATTACATTACCTTAACTGTGGTAGGGGAAAAGCATAAAAGAGCAAGTTTAGCCCCTTAGAGCTTGTTAACTGTAATGATTTGAAATAAGTGAATCATTATTTGTAGCATATAATCATACACGTGTTAAAATTATGCAAACAATCTTGATGGTTAAATGACCTTAAATGGACATTTCCAATTTTAAATTTGATAGGTTTCACCTAATGGTTAACGGAAGTTCAAATATTTAAAGGTATTTTGTATGGACTAAATAGTTGAGGATTCGAGATTAAAACGTTGTTAAAGGTCACTCGTTGACGAATGGCAATATTTTGTTTTGGAACCGGATCTCACTACCTGTTTTAGTTATACGATTATGTAACAATTAAACTAATCTGTTAGGGATGAGACAGTTTGAATTTTAGATGAAAGATGCCCAATTATTTAAAAGAAAACGATTAATGAAACTCCAATCAGATTATACTTGAGAGGTATTCTAGCCCTTATTTCTCCGTCATTGGCAGTCCCGTCGGTTGGGAGAGAGACGCCTTAGATAATTCGACCACCGAAGTGGGTGTAAGATAGTTCGTGAATCTGAAACTCTTGTGAACCAAACTTATTGGCGTGTCTTTGGGTGTTGCCTAGATAAGCAAAGATTGTTGAACCTTTGCCAGGGATGAGTTTTCTTTCACTCATTCCTCAATTTAACAAATAAACGTAGTTTTAGTTATATTCATTTTAATTGTAGTAAGGAGAAATATGAAATTTATAATATAAGGAACGTACTTAGAGGGAACAAGTACTGGATTATTTGGTACAAATTATTTAGTCAAATTGAACACTATATATTCAGAAACAACAAGAAGATACATTTATTCAGGAGAAACTCTTATATGCTAATATTTAACTCAATTAAAAAAATAAAAAACATACATAAGCTTTGCTCTACATTTTAAAATGAGAATACATGTTCTTTGATACCTAAACAATGAGTGTTACACTTAGCAATGAGAATAATTCACGGATATATTTTAAACAAACTCCGCTTAACCTGGCTAAATGACATGACACTCTGCTTAAAAAACTCATTTCGCAAAATAATATAGCCTAAGTGCTTATAATAACACTGTTCTAATTTTTTTTAATGTCTAATGACCAACTAAATTACAGGTCACCTGCCACTTTGAGGGATAATCATGCAAAGTCGCACTTCCAAAGCGTCCCTCATGTAAGACTCTTGGTGACGAATAAACCTGGGTTTGAACCACAACTTGGCCTACCTAAGGTGGTTTTCCCTAAATTGTCCCTCACTTTACTTCCACATAACTGTGAGTACAGTTACTATAAAAGTATACTTTACTCATACTTATTCTATTAGCTTAATAAATGTATAAATATTTCCTTAAACGGTACTGAGAGCTCTTGTACTAATTTTTCTTAAAAATATATTATGGTCAACATATTTAAATTCACTTTTCCCTTAGAGGGGTAATTACTCGTATGGATATTTTAGTCAATAAATTTTAACTGCAAATATATTGAAAACAGTTCCTTCTAAAGCTAAATAGACACATACACATTTGTATATATATGTATATATATAAAGTATAGGAATTTAGTAAAAAACCTTAAACCATTTTCTATTATACAAAACCCTTCTAATTAATAGTTTGTTAAAATATTAAAATAGCATACTTACATATAAATTTAAAATATGAGTTCAAAATTATAAATTATTTTATTTTACAGAAAAAACAATTAATTTATGTATTATTAAAACACATTCTATATATATTATTTCAAAAACAAAATGTGATTAAAAAAATTAAGACCATACAAACAATAATCAAACGAAAGTTTTTGTAGAAGAATAGTGACTTTAAAACCTACTATTCTCACGTTAGATTATAAACTTTAATTATAAATTTGATAAAATGCTAACACGTGGAAAGTAAAGTTGAGAGAACGGTAACTTATTTTATGGTTTCTCTGTGTGGTTGTATCTTTGATAGGAGGTTATTAAAATGCAGATTGACTCCTGCTGGCAAGAATAATGAGATTGAAGATCACAAAGATGTAGGGAAAACTTCTAAGATAAAGGAAATGAAAAACAATTCATTACTATATAAAGATATTCCAAGAACTATACAATCCTCAAATAAGAAGTGAAGAAGTCGAATTTAGTAAGATATGCTGGCAATGATTTAAAAATAAAACAAAGTTTTTATATTTAAAATATTAGGTCAATGTGTTATATTCACTTTAAATATTTTTATTCCTTAAATTTAATATTTATCTTTATAGAGCATTGCTTATGTTTTTTCTGGAAAATATTTTATTTGATCATATATCCACATGCAAAATTATTACGCCTTGAAGTGACAAGTAATATTTAATTGTGTTGATCATCATATTTATTTTAAAACATCAATACAAGGGCTTATAAATTTATAAGAATTTAGGGTAGATTGTTTCTTAACAGCAGTTTTGGATAATGATGAGGAATTTCTTGTTGCCAGGGCAATCAGATTATTTCTAAACTCTATCTGTTAATTGGAATCATTTCTGAGTTGAACACTCATTGCTCAGGTAAAGTACATACATTCCCATGTGAGATTTGTAGAGCAGACCCTATGTATGATTAGTCAAATGTGGATAGTGTGGGGGAGAGAATATCACATTTGCTGTTTCGAATATGTAAAATAAATAATAACTAACACATTTATTTGGTGGATTGTACATTTGGTCACGTGACAGTGAAGGTCAACTATTGGTCTACGGTACTCATCATGTGAACAATAATAATAATACTTAGCACCACGTATTACTACCAGTACGGACTATACTCTTAAGTACTAGTTACACTAATGGGTTAAGAATTGGGATGGTTGTATATAGAGGAGATGAACCCGCATTTCGCGGAGGGAGAGTTGAAAATCATTTATTAAAATCCACCCCCAGTTCACCCGAACGGGATTCTAACCTCAATCTCCCCGTCCTCGGAAGTATATATCAACACGAAACTAGCGCGTTAGCTAACTACGCCACGTCATGTGAACAAGACAACTTAAGAGGGATAAGTAGCATAGTACTGAAAAACATTGTAGACACATAGAAATCACGTTTTAGAAGTGGCTTATCATATTACTATAAAATGATGTAAATAAATATAAACATGTCTTAATAAGATTAAACAATTAAAGTTTTAATTTTATAATATACAATTGGTTAATAAAACCCGGAAGAGAAATCGTTTTCCACCAAGTTTCAGAAGAAAGTATCATAATTATTAGATCAAAGTAAATCGTTAGAAACATATAACTCGTTTCCTTCAAACCAATAAAGTGGTTTTCCAACAGTAACTACACAAAATATGGAGACAATTTAGGATGAATTTAGGGTTTTGGAGATTTAAAACGGCACTTCTCAATAGAAAATCTCAGTTTGAGAACATGTTCCATAAAATAAATGGACTACTTAATTGAATGTAGTACTATTATTATTATTATTATTAGCACCGCGTCTTACTATCCATTCGGGTTATACGCACTTACGCTAATGTGTAATGGTAGGGTGATTATGAGATGAAATGAAGGACCTACAGTTTAACGTGGAATCCGAACCACGGTGGAGGCCTGGCATTCTCCACATTCACAAGATGTCTTGTCAGAGGTGAAGGAAGGGTTTGGTAATCAGATAAATCTTTGCCGGGACCGAGGATTGAACCCCGGCCGCCAGCATAGAAGTCTGACACCTTACCCCTAGACCACCAGGTCACCGACATGAATGTAGTAACACCTCTGATTAATATTTTGGCTTGAATTTTGTTTGATGGTGTGTGTTATATGTCTTACAGAAATAATCTATGTCCTTAAAATGGGTTGAAAACAAACATAAGTATAGATATGAGTGATTAAAGATCTCTTCATAATTTTGAAATCTAAACAAATCACTTTTAACTTGGTAGCATAAATACACAACCGAGTCACCGGTTGTTGTGGTATCAATGTAGTAGCTGATGATATGCAACGTCCACAAATGACTCTGCCTTAATATATGAAGGAAGAATTACTCTGAGCCCGGGATGATCCCTGCATAGCTCAGTGGTAGAGTTTGGCGTGCTAAGCCAAACGTCCTGGGTTCGATTCCCGTGTGCAGATTTCATTTTTCAATTTATTTAATTATAATCGAGATACGGCTTATGCCTGTAGCTATAATCTTTCAACCCCCAAGTTTCACCTATCATTCATATTTAATTGTATAGGTTGCTTTCTTCCATACTTTCAACTTGTGTTAAGCTCTGAGTATCGTACGAGTAGTATGCTTATGGTTTCAGTGTTTTGTTTCTTTGTATCAACTACATTTTCAAGACTTCTCACTTTCCCATGGTAAGTACAATTGGTTTGTTTATTGAATATACAGTAAAGGTCAAACTAATGATTTGGTCAAAAACGAGAATATTATAAAATTGGCTACCCATTTTTTATTTCCAAAGAGATTGGTTAGTATTAGACATGTTGCTTTCCAGACAAACTATAGGATGCAGTAAATATTTTCGATGATCACTAATCTCAAGTAACTCTTAAGTTACGGTCAGTGTCCTGGTGAGCCAGAGGTAAGGAGTTATACTTCTGTGCAGGGGGTAAAGAGTTCAATCCTCGGTCATGGCACAGATTTATCTGTTTGCCAAACCCTTCCATCACCTCTGACAAGACTTGTATTAATCACAACTTGTGGAATGCCAGGTCTCCACCGTGGTTCGGATCCTACGCTGAACTGTAGGTCCTCCATTACAGCTCACAATCACCCTACCATTGCACATTAGTGTAACTGCGTACAACCCGAACGGGTATTAATTAAGACGTGGTGCTAATAATAATTATAATATTACCTTAGCTAAAAAAAACTAAGTAATCTTAGGTTAGGTAGGATTGCTCAAATTAGGTGAATATACGCCTTATTTTCTTTCATAAGTCTTTTTTATTTTCTGGTTGACTAATTTTAGAATTTTACACTATGCATAAATTGAAGAACAGGCAAGAAGTAAGCCTACGTGAACATTTGAATAGAGAGAACATGGAAGCAACTCTAAATAACGCCTTTAGTGATACAATGAAAGACAGGTGGCAATATATACATATATTTAAAATAAATGTATTTCTTTGTATATATAATCACGTTGGGAGACAGTGTAGCCAAGTTAAAATTAGTAAATGAAGTTAAAACAAATCCTAATTTAGGGGGATTTAAATGTACTTAAACATGACTTCTGAAAAAATACCAGGATACCAACAAGACCAGCATCCCATAAAACTTCACTCCTATTAAATTTCTGGCTATACAAAACCACAATCAACCTTTGAATTTCCAAAATCCTCAACTTCTGATCTTTACATCCATTCCGTTAACGTCAAACCCCACAATCCCACAAATACAAACTTCCACAACTCCAAGTCTTCACCAATTTCAAATATATGAAAAATGATCATGGAAATGGATAAATCCTAAAATGAGTTGGAAGAATATGGAAAAGAAATTATAATGAAAGAGAAAATAGTTAACAAAACTTCTCCATAGCTTTATAAAAAATATGTGGAGAAAGCTTTGAGGAAGATAGGATAAAGTGCGACTTTAGCCAAGCGTGGGCAGACGAGAATGGTTTCAATACATATACGCATCATTTTTATCACAAAATTATGTGATACTAACGAGAAATCAGGTTGAAATAATAAGAGAACAATAGTGTACAAATTTTATCCAAAAATTTAATACTGTACAAGGTAAGCCAAAAGTTTCTGTGCACCTCCTGTTGCGAGAAAAAATACAACAGCTAATTATTTCTGTTCCAATATTTATTTTATTTATTTGTTTAGCACCGCACCTTACTACCCGTTAGAGTTATACGCTTAAGTACTAATTAAAATAATGGGTGGGTTAGATATTGGGATGGTTGAATATAGAGGAAGTGAACCCCCATCTACATGGAAGGAAACATTTAGGATCCCCCTCCCCATCAACCAAATTCACCCAAGCGAGATTTGAACCTCGATCTCCCCGTCCTCAGCAATCTAGTTCAACACGAAACTAGTACGTTAGCTAACTACAGCACCGAGGCAGGTACCTGTTCCTATAAATGTGAGAAACGTTCATCATGAGCTTTCAGACACACATTTACTTACAAGCGTTATCTTGTTTGCGAAGACCTGTGACAGTTAAATATAAATATGCTCCAAATGAATGTTGTGATGGCTTTCTTCAGTTCAAGCAGACCGTGAGAATGGTCTTTATAAACAGCATTTTTCAGTCCTCAAAACAAATAATAGTGTGGGTGTATGATATAGAGGGTAAGTTGGGCTATATATCAAATAATAGTGTGGGTGTATGATATAGAGGGTAAGTTGGGCTATATATCAAATAATAGTGTGGATGTATGATATAGTGGGTAAGTTGGGCTATATATCAAATAATAGTGTGGGTGTATGATATAGAGGGTAAGTTGGGCTATATAACTTTTGACGCTTGTCTGTCAATATATTTTTTATATAGCATTTTCTAGCAATATTTAGGGAAAAGAAATCCTAGCCCTATTAATACATTTATGTATATACTGTAGATACTGTAGTAATGTTACGACCCACAAACACTATATATAGGCTACGGGTACGGCTCGAACTCGGATAAAGTCAATATTATCGATATAATGTTGAAATTATCCAAAATACATGGATACTGTAATAAGAGAGATGATTAAATAATGTTTTTCGTAGTTTATACGAATAATATGGATATTATCCAAACACATTTGAATAATGACAACATTTGAGGTTAGGTTATTTAGGTTAGGTTAGGCTAAGCTAGGTTATATTAGATTATTTTAGGCTATGTTTAAGAAGTGTAGGTTTGTTGGAAATAAAGAATCAAAATGAGTCTTTTTGAATGTTTGTTTAGTTTAGGCTAGTGGAAAAGAGTCAAAATGAGGCATTTCAAATGTTACTGCATTGCTATGATTAAATTTCAGGGATCAAAATGAAGTTCCACGATACTATCCTTATTCACACGTGCTTTGTTTTACAAATAGTATTCAACGTTATCCAAGTATTGCTGGCTAATGTCAAGATAATCCAGAAAAGTTTGAAAATTAGATAAACTACTTTCTATTCCTAACTTTATCCACTACACTTGGATAATGTCAACATCTCCCAGCTAATATTGACAATATCCAGATTTCGCACATTGCCGTAAAAAATATACCTCAACGTACCATCAACTTATACAGCTGTGAATGTCAGATTAATATAGAGCACCATTTGAGAGATTTCTTAGTTAATGTTAGGTTTCCCGGATATTAACTTAAAAGGGACTTCAAATTCATTCCAGAATATTTATTTTACCTGCCATGTTGCTAAGGTAGAACCTCTGATGTGAAGGTGTGATATTGTGACACATATGGTTGTAAAAGGTTATGGAAGTATGTGGCCAATCTGGATGTTTATCTTGAAAAGTATCGTAAAAAAAGAATTTTAAGAGAACATTATATAGAAAAAATTATCTCTTCAAGAGGCATAAAGGCTATATCTAATTTCAATCAAATCAAGTCTTGTCCCTAATGGGACTCCTAGTATCAGCATATTAGGAGAACCAGTTTAATACCAATAAAATCACTAATCTCGATCTAATCTCATCCCAATATTTGCCTTGTCTCACCCAGATAAAATTCTAGTTCTAGTTATTCTAGTTCCAGTATCATCCCAACAAGAAACCAAGTATTTGCCCAGTATCATACAAGTTAGTCAAATCCCAATCAAGCTACTTGAATCGTCCAAGTAAAATCCATATACGGAACCTAGTTGCATTTCAATCAAGTCACTATTGGTGACTTGGTGGTCTAGGGGTAAGGTGTCAGACTTGTGTATTGTGGTCTGGGGTTCAATCCTAGGTCCCGGTACAGATTTATTTGATTTCCAAACACTTCCTTGTGTATTAATCACAACTTGTGAATGTGTGAAATAACAGGCCTCCATTGTGGTTCGGATTCCACCTTAAACTATAGGTACTAAATTTCATCTCACAAACACCCTACCATTACACATTAGCGTATATGCGTACAACCCAAACGGGTAGTATGACGTGGTGATAATAATAATAATAATAATAAAGTAACAAAGAAACAAATCAAAATATTAATTTTCACTTTAAATATCACTATTGTCGTATTTTTCTTTGAGTAGGAAGCACGTAACAATGCACGATTATTAAAAAGCTACGGTGTAAGTTTTATTCATCCATTATATTGTTGTAATATTTTAACTAGCACTAAAATATGTTGCTTTTAAAAATTATATATATTATTTTTACTGGTATAACCCAATATTAGCTATTAATTAATTAAACCAATAATTAATAAACATGAAATTAATTCATAACAAGTAATTGGTTATCAAATAATTTCTTTAGATATTGGTTGGATTACAATACAAAAATAGTAAATATTTATTAAAGGTATCTCATAAATTTGAGGGGATTTCAAACTATTAAAAAATTATTACTAAGTATATAATTAATTATTGAATGGCTTGTTTAATTGTAATTTAAGAGAGGCCATAATCAGACAAGTCAGATTCCTTAACCTATTAAAATTTGTTAATTTTTTCCAATTGGTGTGATTTCATTCTCTCTTCACGTACTTTAAAATATTGTATGTTCCCTAGCTTACGTCTTTCCTTCCACCATTCTTAGAGATATATTATGGCTGAGGTTACTTTAGTAAAATGATGTATGAGACTATTCTAAATGCTTTGATTTATGGATATATTTTATATAATCGTTTAAAAAAAAGGCCAAGAAATCGTTCAGTTCAATAAAAACACACTACACTTACGTAAAATATTGTTTAAAAACTAATATTGCGTAGTCGTATCATAAAGTTAAATAAAGTATAAACAGATCCCATTTGAAAACTAAGTAATATGCCTCTCTTTAATTATATACTATACATATTACTATACAAATAATCTTCATGGTGACAGCTCACAATCAAGCTACACTAACAAAGTGGCCGCCGTGTGCTGGTGAAGATAGTTCAAGCTTGTGTTGATGGATCACGCTATGTGGTCCGGACAACAAACCCTCCGGCCGCTTATATCAGTTTTCTAGACCGTAGTGGCTACTTATTTATTTAAGTATTTCATTTGTCCCCAAGAGACTGAGCCTGACCCCATTCTATACCCACTATTTTAGAGATAAGTCTTGAAGCGCCGAGATATCGAACCCTGAACCTTTGTATCTGTAGTCAGAAACTCTGACCTCTAGACAACATAGGTGGTCACATATTATATAAACATATTATAAATATATCTCTCTTCTATTTTATAATTTGTGAAATTTTATTTATTCATAATCAGTGTCATAAAACTATCATATGCTTTCCGGATATGTCAAATTCTTTTCTATATATCTTTATCTTCATGTTTTTTTTATTTGTTTCATAGGACTAGAGTTCCTACATTAAACATTCTAAATCGTGTCAAGCAAAAAGTTGAAATACAATCGTTCCTTAAGTGTATCTTGGTTCTCTATTCATGTTACACAGAAAGTTGTTATTCCTAAAACCATGCCACGTATACTCCAAAAAGGGACGATGTATTACACAACCCAAGACAAGCCCATATTTTATCACTGTTCTTCAGAAACAACAAAAGACTTCACTCCCACCTCTAAAACCGTCTCGAAATTACCTTCCGCGTACTCTTCTTCCAACCCTTTCTTGGTTATCTTTTAGCGTATTTTGTCCATGGGTCCAAATTGCTACCAGAAATCTTCATCACTAACGTAGTTAGCAACAATGCTTCCAACAATAGGCCCTATAATGGATGTTCACCTCCCAGTATCCTTTAGGAAGAAGTAGAAACACATTAAGTATCCACCCATTGTTACGTTGGGCTAAGGGAGAGGCTGGGGGGAAGGAGGGGGTGTATTTGTAGTGGTGTGAAAACGGAAAACTACCGAAACAAGTTCACAGAAGAAGAGAAAATGAGATCAAATGAATACAGAAAGCACAATAGTGGGAAGGGGATAAGAATGTATGAGGCACGTTATTTTGTGTACTTTACTTTAGAGAAGGTAGCCGGGGTCTTCTTCAGACTGTTACTCATCCAAGTGGAGCACGTCTACATATCTCGATACAATGTCGTGCGATATTATTCGGAGAGATATTGATTTTATATTCAATAAAGAATGTGAGAATTTATACAAATCCTACCAACTGGTGAATCAAAAACTTAAAGAGGTTCATATATTAAAAGCTGATGACTATAATAACTCTAGATTATACGTTTTAAAATAAATCTTTTATAACTATGTTTGATACCTATTTTTGATATTAAAATATAGATATAATATTAGGAAAGCTTTTAAAATTAATTTTTACTTAGTTATAGATCGTACCACTAAACCCTATATAGATTTTTAACCTATCTTTAAAATAATATACATGCTACGGTCTAAGTTAAACTTGGATAAAGTCAATATTATCCAGATAATGTTGAAATCATATATTATACTTAGATAATGTTAAATGAGAGATGATTAAATAATGTTTTTCAAAGTTTATCCTGTTAATATGGACATTACCCTTTCACACTTGAATACTCTCAAATTTATGGTTGAGGTTAGGTTAGTTAGGTTAGTTAAGATAAGTTAGGCTAGGTTAGGCAAATCTAGGTTATATTATGTGATTTTAGGCTATATTTGTCTAGTTTAGGTTAGTGGAAAAGAAAGAATCAAAATTAAGCTTTTCGAATATTAGTGCTCTGCTATGATTCAAGTTCAGAGATCAAAATGACGTTCCAAAATTTTATTCTGGTTCACACATGCTTGGTTTTATAAATAGTATTCAATATTATCTAACTCTTGCTGGCCAATGTCGGGATTATCCGGACAAGTCTAAAATTATATAAATTACTTTCTATTTCTGACTTTATCCACTACACTTAGATAATGTCAACATCTCCCGGCTAATCACGACACTATCCATATTTAGCACACTACTCGTAATATAAAATATACGTTACCGTACCATCAACTTAGATATCTTTGAATGTCAGAATAATATATAGCAGCATTTGAGAAATTTATTTTTTAAACACTTTTGAATATATTGGTTCCTAGACCTATACAAAAATGTATTGACTTAACAACAAATATAGTTTATTATTTATCAGCAAAAAATGATTAACAATATTTTAAGAAATGTGTTTTCTACCATCCCACAATTCAAAATCACCCGGTTTGATGGTATATGTCTTATAAATTTATAGGTGGTCTTTGCTATTCCGTTTGTCTGTGTGTTTTTTTAACCGAAAAATGTTTAATAAAAATCTAAAAGAGAAAAAATTGAGTTTCTCAAAATCAGCTCTAATTATTTTGATTAAAATTCGTATCTAGGCTTATATTCTGGCTATTTTAATTTTCCCATGAAAATTAATTTCGGGGTAATTTACAGAAGGGTAAATTTCTGTATTTCCGCAAATATTAGAGATACTAAATAACTTATCATTGCAAAATTGTAGTACTATTAAAAATAATTTTTTTATATCAAATATATTTTTATAAACCAACAGTTTCATATTGAAAAATATAGTCTATTAATAAAATTCTGGTAGCTTTAGTTTTGAAGAGATACTACTTAGCATTTAACGCAATAATTATCTAATGCCATAGAATAAGAAATAAGTAAGCTTCTCAAAATGTGTATGTTCTCTTTCTTTCAACCTCTTAGGGGAATAGTTTGTTCAGTAATGATATATCACTATCATTTTAGATTCAATATTGAATATGTACTTATTTTATTGGTCAAAATTATAAATGAGGAATTTGATAGCAATGCAAGAACCATCAGAAGTTAAGCCCCAAATAAAATTTCAAAAATTTTAAACCGGAAGTCAACATTTTAATATGAAGTTTTGATCCTTGGACGCAATATCAATATTTTCACTTTCTCACTACCTCACAGTTAGAGCAAGTATTGTGATAGTCAGAAAAATTAAACTCGATATTTTGATGGACGTCGATGCCTCATTACCTCCCAAACCATAAAAAAACGGTTTTTCTAATGCCGTCTGTCCGGCCAGCTGTCTGCCAGTCAGTACCTCGGGCTAGAGCCTAAACTATTTTACCGATTGGGCTAAAAATTGGTAGATAGGATTTTCATAGGTTTACCCTGAGGAATTTTTGGATTTAGATTTCCAACCCTAAGATTAAGGGTAGTTTCCTTAAGGGTGGAAAGAGAAAAGAAAATCGATTTTTATTAAATTTCATTGCCAGGCTTTAATCAATATTACAAACCAAATGTCTACTCTCAACTTTTCATCAACATGACTTTAAGGGTTCCTTTCTGATACGTAAATTCTAATTTTCAATTTTATCTTCGTAAGTCTTTAAGATATGAATTTAATTATCATAGCACACATGTAGATCTATTTATAATAAACAACTTTTACTTGAAATGTATTTTTATAAAACCAAGTTTTCATGCTATACGCAAATAAGTATATTTTATTAACTTTTCTAACATTTTAAGGTAAAGTACTACCAAAATTGTAAAAAAAATCTATCCCGAGATGTTGAAGGATGTCGACGTTTCATGACCCCCCAAGCCATAAAAAGTTGTTTTTGCAACGCCGTCTGTCTGTGTGTCCGTCTAGCCCTAAAATTAAGAGCTCTTTACTTAAGGGTGAAAAGCGAAACAATCGATCTTATCAAAACCGGCCATAACGATTTTGATTATAATTCGTATCTTGGCGTTGATTAATATTTTAAATAAAATGACTCTTTTCATTTTCCCACGAAAATGACTTTGAGGATTCATTACAGAAGCAAACATTTCTATATCTAGGCAAATATTTGAGATACAAAATAACTAGGAAAGTTATTAAAAATAAAAAACTTGTAATTGAAATATATTTTTATAATACCAATTGTTTCGGTGATATTGGCAAATATATTAAAATGATGTAATGAGCTCTAGTGATGAAGAGCTACTACTTAAGTTAAACGCAAAAATTCTCTAAGGCCAGAGAGTGAGCAAATAAGTATTTCAAGAAGTTGTTGATGTTTATCCTTTAACCTCTTAGGGTAAATGTTTTTACAGCACAGGGATGAATCCAGGATTTTAAAAAGGGGATAAGGGTTCGGGATATGGGTGCTCTCATCGTGATCGGGTTGGGGTGTGAATTGGGGGAGGGGGGGGTGGAATAATCATCAAGAAATTTGGAAATAAAAATACTTCAAAATTTGAGAGTAAATCTTTAAGTAAATTTTCAGGGTAACGCTAAACTTGAAAACAATCCTCTAATGAAGGGTATAATTCGATATTTGCGATGAATATTGAAATGTATTATAAACAAATAATAGAATATAGAAAAATAGTGATTATAAAGAGGGAAATAAATTTAAATATTATAACAATATTGTATAAATAGTTTTTTAGCTATTCAATTAATTAGATAAAAAGAAGGAATTATTCAGATTTCGAACAATCGAACTTTAACTCCACACTATAATATAGTTAGTTATTTCTCGTTTTAAATCAAAATTTTACTACTAAGCCATACTAACACGTTATGTGTGTGGTGTTATTCAGAGATTTGGTTAAATGCACGTATTTAAAAATAAATTATCTTAAATATCTTTTTTTTTATTATTAATCATTGAGAGAGTAGTAAAAAAAATAATAAACTAAATTTAAACCTAAACAAGGTTTGTGCAATAAGGTGAGAGGCGCAAAACTTAAATTTGGGTAGTTTCATTAATGCCTATTTTCATTATTTTAATACTTAATGTGATGGTCTTGGTGTTTTTAATAATTGCCGTATATTAATCATTTAATAATATTTCCAATAACAGTTTAAAAAATAAAATCTGGTTAGTGAGATAGTATTACGTGACAATAAAACTATTAATTACTTTAACATTAATTTAATTGGTTTAGAATAAATATTCAATAATTACCTATTTTATTGGTCAAAATTTATAAAAGAGAAATTTAGTAGCAATGCGATAACCATAATATGTGCAGCTGCAAATAAAATGCCAAAAACTTTAACCGGAGTCAACATTTTAATACGAAGTGTTGACCATTGTGGACCTAATATCGATATTTTTCATTTGTCCAAATATACAAATGAAGACGTTAATTTTTTGAAATAGAATTATACAATTTAAAAGCTTGTGCCAATAAAGTTGTGTATCATATTATTAGTTTTGAGTAAATAACTCAATTTTTAAACAATAGAGCGAGAAAGTCAGTGTGGAGTTCCGTACCTTTTATTTAGTGGTTCATCTATCTTCGAATTAGGGTTACAAGCTTATTTATTGTTTACGCTAATGGGTTAGGGTTGAGTTAGGTTCGATTTAATGAAAGAGTATCAGTATTTGCTTGAAGGTAGTGTCAAAACCACTTAGGAAAAATAACCTTCAGTACACCCGAAGTGATTAGAACCCTGATTTCTACGTCATTGGCAATATAGTCTGCTGTGAGATGCATTTAATACTTGTGTGTAGCCATAAATATATCTAATACGTTTCCAAGCAGCAACTAAAATAAAACAGTCGTCTTAAAACATACAAAGTTTCAGTCAAAACGTATTTTCATATACATGTAACTAAGTTATTTACGCTGATGCATGTATAATATATGTCTAAGCCCAAATAAAAAATTCTAAATAATACAATACTTACTTAATATAGAAGATCAGTAGAGTAGACACAAACAGTAAAAATGTTATTTTGTTTTAAAAAAAAGTATTTAAAGCTTGTCAAATAAGAGTTAAATCTAGATATCAACAAAAAGAATAGGAAATTGACAATTCTTGTTCCAAATAGTAAAATAATGTAAATTAAAGAATTGAGAAACTGTAGGCCTAATATTGTTCTTTACTAGCTATTGAACTATTGTGCTTAATACAATTATACTCGCCGATTAATTATGTATTCATAACAAATTAAAATTAAGAAATTTTCAATATAGATTAAATTAGAAATAACAAATCATTTCATTTGTTTACAATAGTTGTATATGTATATGTATTTTTATTTTATATATAAATATAAAAGAGCTATATATTTAGTGTAGAGGGAGAGAAAAACATTGTTAAATAAAAGAAACTAAGCTACATATTACGAGAAGTAAGAGTGTAGTAAATAAGCTTCGTTTATTACATTCATAAAATAAATATGTGGATTTATATCTGTATTTTATTCCCTGTGTGTGTATATTACGGTAATGTGCACAATCTGGATAGCGTAGAAAATATCCGGGAGATGTTAACATTATCCAAATCCAGTGGATAAAGTTAGGAATAGAAAGTAGTTTATCAAATTTTCAAACTTATCCGAATAATCCCGACATTAGCCAGCAAGACTTGGATAACGTTGAATACTATTTGTAAAACAAAGCAAGTGTGAATAAGGATAGTATCTTGGAACTTCATTTTGATCTCTGAAATTTAATCATAGCATTGCAGTAACATTCGAAATTACTCATTTTGACTCTTTCTTCTCCACTAGCCTAAACTAAACAAACATTCAAAAAGACTCATTTTGATTCTTTCTTTCTAACTAAGCTAAACTTATTAAACACAGCCTAAAATAGTCTAATATAACCTAGCCCAGCCTAACATAACCTAGCTAACTTAACCTTAACTCTAAAATTTTGTCATTATTCAAATGCGTTTGTGTTATGTCAATATTAGTCGTATAAACTTCTAAAAACTTTATTTAATCACATCTCATATAACATTAGCCACGTATTTTGGATAAATTCAACATTTTCTGGATACTATTGACTTTATCCACTTTCAAACTTTACCCGTAACACAAAAATATATATCTATATAGTGTGTGTGGGCCATAAAATTACTACTGTATCTACAGTATATACACATATTGATAGAAATATATGGAACTTTATTTGAGCTTAGTAGTCGTGGTTGAGTTACTTAAGGCGTCACAATTATGTTGTCTATTGTGTCCCTTGCTGGAGAGTTTGGGGCTAAAATTCCAGCCAGTTATACTGATGTTATTTTATTTCATATGACTTATTATCTCAGTTTTCCAACTTTCTTTAAAGGTTATGAGAGTATAATTTCTTAAGTGTGTATAAATATACCTACCTATTAGTGAATTAGTTAATAGCCTGTGAATAGATCTTAAAATCAGTTAAATAACAGCTAAACATAATCATGTATATGCTACGAAAATATTTTAACTCTATTAATTATTAGCCTATATAAGCGCTTTATATAAAATTATCCCGTAATGGTGGTTACATGATTTAATCCTCAAGCTCAAAATAAAATTGAATTTTTGGTTTAACTGAAATGAGATTTCCTAATTACATCCTTAAATGTATTTGTACATCTTTTCCAAGTTAATAGTGTTGCAATCATAGCGTCCACCCATCACTTACCAAGCAAAGCCAGGGGCTCTTTTATATTGAACATTTGTCATTTCATCTGACTGTCCGGATATATGTTCAGCGATAAATATAAAATACAAGGACCAATTTTAACGAAATTCTGTAGGGACACTTTTTAACCTAGACTGAACGCATAATGTACAGTACATTCATGGTTTTTAGATCAAGCTAACTGGATAAAGATGACGGCCACTCAAAAATATGTTTTTCTGTTTGTTTGTTCCAAGATAAATGCATGGACCAACTTTAACAAAATTTGGCGGGGACATTCCTTGTACTACGAACGAACGGTGTATACATGATAGTTCAATCTGTTCATCCGTTTTAATATGGTGGCATATCAAAATGCTTTTAATTTAATAGAGCATCTCAGAAGATTTAAATTTTTATTCCTAAGCACTCAACCGAGTACTTAGGGTATATTTTTTTATATTGAAATAAATGTCTAGACTGACATCTTAAATCATGCGAAACAAGGTTTTTATTGATGAATATCACCTATTATTGAATATAATATCAATTGTTTTCTGTCTAACTTGATATCCAAGAAAATTATCTACTGCAAATCAAGGAAGAGATTATAGTAAATGTTGTAGCTTTAAATCTAAATTGAAAAAAAATTTAAAAACGAGGCATTAACATCAAGATTGAACTAGAAAACGTTGGCTTAGTGCGCTAATTCTCTTCCACCGAGATATCCAGGGATCAACCCATGTTCAGAGTCATTTTTAACTCTTATTTTAATGCAGTCTGTAATGGACGTGTGAATATCATTGTATACTAAGAACCATAATTGATACCACAGCGACTGGGGACTCGGTTATCACTTAATGTTGTCAATAGTACAAATATATTGTGTACATACATTACAAGCGATTCGTGGTGGAAGAAAGCGACGCTATAAAAATTAATCTAACAAATGTAATACTCTTAACTTCTAGTATTTGCACGCAGCCTCGCTTACATCAAACAATACATAAACAGATTCAACTACTTCAAACGCTAGAAACGAATTAAACATATTCTAGAGGAGTGTTTTATGTGCATACAAAAATTCAAAAAGATCCATTACCCGTCCCCCATTTCCTCGCCATCTACTCTATGCTCATGTCACTTGCCTTATTATGTACCCTCAATACCAACAGCGATGCATATTTACCGTTTACACCCGATTTTTCCGACACTACCTATTCTACTGATGAGATAGCGTGATGGTTATAGCTTCATGTGATAAACTAAAAAATAAGGAGTACAAACGAAGAAGTCCCATCCCGATCCGATGAGAAGTTTTTAGGTTTACTGGCAGCAAAAAAAGTCAGACAAACATTTTATAAATGGATTATTAAGTATAATTACTATTCTAAACAGAAAAAGGAAGAATCCACAGAAATGTTAGTGACGAGACAATCTTAGAATTTCATAATTTGTATAGATTTAATATTTAAAAAAAAAATGGAGTGAATTGAAAGAATCACTCTATAATAGGTGCCCTATCACACCAAATAAAACAGTTCTCTGGTTCTAGTATCAAGAAACAAAGCTAAATACAACCTAATGCACAGGCAAAAGCATAAAATGATTGATAACATACCAAAATATAAGTCACAAATGTAAGCATGTTAACACTGACTTTCTTACGTGGACGAATTGTAGCAGTAAACACAAATAAAAAAAACTAGTTTAAATCAACTTTCAAAAACCAAAGTAAATAAACATAATTTACAAGCAAAACCATAAAAATTTACTGACAAAAATTAAGACGCCAGTACATGAACGCTAACAGTTGCTCTATTAAGTGGAATAATTGTTGTAATGAGCATTAAAACCAACTTTTTAAGTTTATCATCAAAGGAAAAAAGTAAATAATCCTAATTTACAGGCAAAAACATATGATAATTGAAAAATACTTAAATTTATTAAGAAAATGCATACACACCTAAAATGGCAATCTTACGTGAAAACAATGTTTCAATGAAGACCAAAATAAAGCATTTGGATTTATTATCAAATAAACAAAACTAAATACGAACAATTTTCAAGCAAAACTATAATAACTCAAATAATACCTCAATTTAAAAAGAAACACCAAGTGCGCTAACAGTGATTGCATTACGTGGAGGAACTGTTCAGACTTTATTACCTACAATTCATTATAGATCGTTGTATTTTAATTGTAAATTGTGCAATGTATTTTTTGCGCTGTTTAACATTAGAAGTCCTATGCCTGACTATAAATCTAGCCTTATCTATTTAAATAAAAGATCAACCGACAGATGAGAGGTTAGTTATGTGTATTTTCTATTTATGACGTGTGTTTTTTATTTGCGAAAAAATACTATTTGCCTTATAATGTGAACGTATAAAGTTATTGAAATCATAACTACTAAACACTAGTTTCAAAGTAAATTTGAATATGTGTGTTTATATTTATAAAACCCTCGTTGCCAAGGAGGCTTACAAAGAACATTTACAAGTTAAAAGTTAATACCTTTGAATTGTTATAAATCTAAAAGGCAAATGTAGCCACATTCGGTTCTTTCTACACTAATTCACTCGCTGTTGAATAGCGTGATGGTAATATAGCTTATCCTGTATTATTAAATAAAATTAATACAACAGAAGGAGTTTAATCTTGATTCAACGAGTACTTTTTGAGTTTACTGTAAAGTTAATACATCTATAACTATTATAAAATAGCATGGTATATGCTAAAAAATCTACTTCTCTATTTACACTAAAAAATAAGCTACAAAAAAATGAAATCAATTAAATTTAAATATGAAATTTCCACTTTAAACATGTCCTGTTACAGTGCATTTGAAGTTATAGTTTAGCACTTATACCTTGTGTAACTATAGTATTTATGGAACTAACATATAGGACCATACTTGAATTTCTGGATCCAATTATGTAAATATAATTTAACAGCTATAACTGTTTGTGTGGTGGTATTAACTTTTTTCCTTACTTGATAGCAAACACTAAAATATTCCCATCAAGGTATGCCACTTTATTTTTTCGCATGGCGTTTCTCTATTCATCCCATTTCAATTGTGCAAATTGTGTATTGATAAGAAAGGTAGATTGCAAACAAAGTATAACTTCACTTGCCTAGAATTAGAGTGGGAAACTATTAGAGAGTTAGACCAAGCTGGGAATCAAAACCACATCCTCTCTAAAATAGGAAAACCAGACAAATGTACTAAATGAACTTGACCTTCAAACGGTGGGCCTAACGTGACCTTCTCTTTATGTGGGGTGAAGATCCCACCTAGGGGTTGAATATATTCTCTAACTATCTCAAGAATGTTTCGCTTCAATAAACAAATTGTCTAGGGCATCACTTTCATGTTAATGACGGGGATATTGGATTTGGATCCCGGTTGGGTCTACTGAAAGTGATAATTCCTTAATTTTTTCCCACTCTAATTCCACGCAAATGTGGGAATATTAGTTATAAAATGCTTCCCTATTCATCCCTACTGATTTAGAGTAGTTTATCACATATGCGTATAGGCTTAACAGGCAGTGAGACGCAGTGATAAAAATAACAAAAATTATTATATGTTTTATCAGACTGGAGTGTAGACTTTTAAACAATAAACATACGAGATATAGTTCCTTGTGTAGGTTTGATGTTAGATAAATAGCATGATACTGAGAAAATAGTAACTAATCCATGATGCGCTTAGAAACAAATTCTACATAAAATACATTATACTGATAATATAAGTTTAATCTTGTGGTTTTTTTACTACAAACGCTTAACAATTTACTCTAGCGTAGTTCCTGAGGAGTGTGCTCTATTTACACTAAGTTCACTTTCACCAATATGCGTCAATAAAATTAGTATAACTGCGGAAATTCCATCTGAGACCTACATAAAAGGTCTTATTTTGTAATGGAGAAGATTGAAATCTACATAAGTTATCTAAGTAAGAAAAAGTGACATCAATTAAAATATCTTGAATTCAAAAAACGTGTAAGAAATTTACTCAGGTAGGCTGTGGGCTTGTATGGACTGTGTATGTATACATGTATGGAAGTAAACTACAAAATGTCAATCATAGAAAATGTATTGTAAAGCATAGTGCAGATTATCTTTCTAACTATTCATCACTTTTGACCCAGAAAAAAAAAACCTTTTATCAAATAATTTAGGCTGTATAATTACATGTATGGAACTTTTGACCAGAAAAACTAAAAAAAAAATGACTTTTTATAAGATTATTTTAGGTACGTTGTGTACTTACATATATAGAAATAATCGACAGTTAACCAATAATTGGAAACCCAAACAAATATTTGTATTTTATAAAAGGTGCCCTGAATATCTTTATTTTAATATATCTCCTTGATCTACCACCTTCTTTTAGCATCGCGTCTTAATTCCCGTTTGGATTATACGCCTATGTACTAATTACTATAATAGTTTTAAGAATCAAGAAGGTTATATTTAGATTAAATGTACCCGCATTTACGTGTAGAGAGAGTAAAAAGGTATTTTTCAAAAACCACTCTCAGTACACATGACAGAGATTCGAACCTCGATCTCCTCGTCATAGTCAGTATAGTCTACTGGGAGAGTAGCTTATTGAAGCATGCTGCCACCGATGTGGGTCGTTTTATTACTCTTTTGAGTTATGCACATATGTATTGATAACGATTATGTGTTAGAGATGATTCAGCTTCAATTTTGAACAAGTGTTCCCAAATCTGTATGAAAGAAGAGTTAGAAAACACCCAGGAAAATCATTCTCCTGTACTGTACATTCAAGTGGGTTTGTAACCCCTATATTATTATAATAGACAGTCAAGTCTAGAGCTGTAAAGAAATCTTAGACCATTCAAACATTAAAGTGAGTAAATTGTCCATTCATGAGAAAATCAAGGTTTAGCCTTAAGTTATTCAGCTAGGGGATAAACTAGTCCAAAACCTTTAAAGTGTAATAAATAGCCACTTACATCCAACCGAAAGAGGTCCGTATTATCAGAATGTCAATAAAGCAAATGGAATCATATTTAGTATATTTTACCTAAAGCATGGACTTTCTGATACACGTTGGTTGCATGCGTATGAACATTTTTAGAACATAGGTGAAGTAGAAACGTGTAAATTATTTCTATTTATATGAGAAATAAGTTTTATACACAATTAATTTACGTATTAAATATTACTTACCCATTAAGAACATTATTATTATTATTATTATTATTATTATTAGCACCGCGTCTTACTACCCATTCGGGTTATACGCACTTACGCTAATGTGTAATGGTAGGGTGATTGTGAGATGAAATGAAGGACCTACAGTTTAACGTGGAATCCGAACCACGGTGGAGGCCTGGCATTCCCCACATTCACAAGATGTCTTGTCAGAGGTGAAGGAAGGGTTTGGTAATCAGATAAATCTTTGCCGGAACCGAGGATTGAACCCCGGCCGCCAGCATAGAAGTCTGACACCTTACCCCTAGACCACCAGGTCACCAATTTAAGAACTTAAAGGTTCATTGTCACACTTATAAAAGTAAGAAAACTATCCCTATCCTTAGCCAGTTCTGTCCAGTCCACCTCATTAAACCATATCTCTTTCAGGTCCATTATATTGCTATCCTCCCATCTGCGTCCAGGTCTTCCCAATGGTCTCTTCACATTGGATTTGCCCGTCAAAATTCTGAACATGATTCACTATACTGCCACTTACACTGCATGTCCTGCTCATCATAATCTACAAAACTTAATCATCCCAACAAAATGTTGTGGTGAGTACAGGGTATATAGCTCATTATGATGTAGACTCCTCCCTTTTTGAGCTAACTAGGTGCTTTGATTTGGAGCATGCAGATTATTTTCTTTCTGTAAGGTAAGAGACCTCGTTTAAAATTATTGTTTTGTAAGATTTTAAATTTTACATTTCTGTACAGTAAGAGAGATGTCAACAACTTACTGACCAACCGTATTATTTTTCTAGCTTAATATAATTATTGCTATTTAATATTGATCCTGAATATTTAAGCTCATTATTCCTGTCAGAATAAATGTTGATCGAAATAATATCCCAACTTTCTTCCAAAAATTGTTTTAATTTCTCTGATCATTTAATTAGTCTTTTCGGCGTTCACGTCTAAACCAATTTTTTTACCAGCCTCTAATAATAATGTTAACCCTTCCCTAATGTCTTCCATTACCCTAATAGAATATTCAAAGACAATAATAAAAAAGTAAGGGGGAAAGTGCATTTCTTTGTTTCAACACATTATATGTCAGTTAAGCCACAAAACACCTTCATTGATAGTACTTTTGTAAGGTAGAACAGATGTAATGATTAGATTATCCATGAAGGCCCCTTAAACTGATCATATTTTATAGGATAGTAATGATAACCTTATGAAGGCCCAACAAATCTTTGTTTGCGGGAAAAGAGATTAGCAAAAATATTTAGTTTGGTTTTTTGTATTGAAATAGGTAGTAGTTTAGGACTTACTTTCTCCCTATGGAATTTATATTGAACTGAATGGTATGTGCATTAGCCTGTAGAAAATATGAAATATATTTCATATGTTTATGGATTGTTAGATAATTTGGAGTCATCTCAATAGAAAGGATCAATATTCTGTAAATTTTGTATTCAATTCTAAACATGTAATGTTTAGTGATATTCAAATCAATATTGTTGGTATTACTATGCACTTAATGTTAAAACAGTGAGTAAAAGATTGTCCTAAATTTTTATTATGTTATCTACATATTCGAAGTAAATCTGTACTTATATATTTGAATTAGATCTTTATAATGAGAGGGTATATTTAAAATATCTGTTTTCTAAATATATCAACGGAGTAATTAAATGGGAAACTGGTGTGGATTATAAAGGATTGGAATTTCAAGGGAATTAAACTATAAATATGAATTTATATAAAGCAGTTTTAATATTTCTTTGAGATTATATTTTATTTTGATATTTTACAGGTTTGTGAGTTGGAATGTTTTTTTTAAGGATTTGAAATTTTGAGGGTTTTATGGCTGTGAGTTCTAATTGTAAGCCAGGAATACGATAGGAATATTAGGTGTTTGTCTTTTTGGTAGTTAGGTTGTGGCTTCGGTTTCATCTTGATTAAATTTAAATTTAATTTCAGCTATAAGGATATAATTATTACCTACTAGATTCCCAGTTAGGTTCAAATTCTCCTTTAATAAAATAATGTTAGATAGTTATGAAATAATTATACAGCTTAATTTCCAAACATATTGTCTTGAATTGTATCTTTTGTAATCCATCACATTTATTTCAGATTTAATTTACATTTTATCTATATATTCAGGTTTAGTATAATTTTATTATCATATGATCTTAATTGTTTTGTTTTTTTACATTAAAACCTGAACATTAACCAAACGCAAATAAACTAGTTAACAAGGGTTATGTTGGCAGTTTTGACAAACACCAAAAAGACCATATTATTTATTAACCTTATTTCCCAAATCCACATAACAATAAATGATATATTAAAATAAAAATATAGATTACATTTTATATAATCTTAAAATTTCAAATGTTACCGTAAATTAATCCTAAAATATTTCACACTATATGTAATATTACCTTTCAAAGAAATTTGATTGGTTTCATAATATTTGACAATCATTTAAAGTATTAGATTTTGTCCAGGAAATATCAACTTATCTGCTTGATGTGGCACAATTTAGATTGTTAAGGAACAAGCAGATTTTGAAGTGTAAAATTATATTCAAATCTTCCTAATTGTACTTGAAATTGTTATTATTTTAATAGGCGTACAATTTTACTGCTTCATAAGATTTTATACATTGTGTACAAACGTGTCGTTTAGATGATATGTGGTCATATCCCTATGCAAAATCCTTTTTCTTTTTTCATTTATTTGTGGTATATAACGTGAACTTTAAGAACCAACTGATTATATCAGCACACGATAATGTCTATGATCGTGAGAGAAAGGGACTATTTATTTTTCAGTAAAGGCATTTTACATACCTTCTAGAGTATACATACCATAATCGACATGGAACCGACGGCTCTACTTCCCCTCAGAAGTTGTGCTACGGATGTTTATCGATCGAAAAACATGCTTCAAACCCAACTGGGTTTGAACTCTAACTTTTGGTGCTGAATTGAGAACTTTACCCCAATGGCACCTAAGTTGATTATAAAACCGTTATTTTAACTATAGCTCTATATTTGAGGATAGTTTACTAATTTCTGTATGTGGAATATTAGAAATATTTCTAAAATGGTTTTAATAATTTTGTTCTATATTTTTGTCTGGGTAGTGATATAGATGTTAAATAAATTTTAAAGTATTTTATTCGGAAAAAAATCATTTAAATGAGTATAACGAAATGCATAATTTTGAAAATTGTAATTTTGAATATAAGCTTAAGATGTCCAAAACAGTTTTGTGCAAATAGGGACTACTTAAGGTGTTTTTACATTATAAATGACAGCATATATTTGTTTTGTGTAAAAATTCATTTAAGGGTAACTTATTGATATTTTATTTATGAATATATGATATTTTATGCTTTTATGAAATATACTATTTGTTTTAATATTTTCCAACTTTATTAGCCTATATTAAAATATATGTTTGACAATGTCGTATCAATGGTTTGTATTTTACCCGACCACGGCTATTCCGAAAACTTATTTTATCATTTATTGAAATGTCAAGATAGCTAACTGTATTTTTAGAATCATTGTAGGATATAAAAATAATGTGATACTTATATTTTATTAGTAATAAAATAGATAACCCAACATGTTATAATTCATTAGATCTAATATCAAATTGTGTCTAACATTTTTATGAACATGTATGGTGTTAATCAACTACGAATATTAATAATTATTTTTTTATGATTGAAGGTTGATTTTCTAGGTAACCAAATTAGAAAGTTAGTTTGGTCATAATAATTTATAATTTTTTGAAAGAGTTTAATTTAATAAGGTAGCTAAGATTAAAATTATTACGTTTATGGTAGTAAATAGTTTTTGACCATTGAAATATATCTGGAATTGAGGGTAATTAGAAAATTATTCCTCTGTTTCGGATGTTTATTAATACAACTAATAAACCAATTGTTAAATCCACGTCCATACCAAAAGTATTAGTTGTTAAAGTTATATGTTTAAAACTAAATTTATTATCAAGATAAATTTATTTTTAAATTTTTTCCAGACTAAATATTTTCCGGAACTTCTATATGCTTCTACATACTCTAATAATAAAAACTTAGCCTAGTCAATATAATAAACGTCATGCTGTAATATGTTTATCCGTCCAAATTTTTGTTTTTCAAAGTTGCTGGTAAAGTAACAAGATGAAACTTCACACACTGATTACTTAAGTGTTGTAGCTACACCCTAAATTATTGAAATATAAATTAGTTATTCAAATTATTTTGCACTGTTGATTACTATTCCATTTTTTAATCATTTTCACATTCAAAGGAAATATGTAGGACAGCACTTATCTTTCTAAAGTGTTTGATTCATTTATTCCTTTTTTAGGTTCAGATAATTACTAAGACAATTATGTTAATGACCCTGTACATTACAGGCTTTCATCTGGTTCAATATAAATCTCAATGATAGAATAAATTATAATAATTATAATTACTATTGTTATTCTTTTATTGCGTGTTCTTTCTAAGCAAAATGATCAAAACGGAATATGATATATTTAAATAAATCAAATATCTGCACAATCATGTGCTATCACTTTTAATAAATCACTATTTAAAACAACACAACAATTAACTATAAAAATCTTACACTTTAGTTGAAGAAAATTATTTTGGAAGATCGACGTAATCGTAAAAATATAGGAGGTGTATTCGTTTCCTAGGAACTCATAAAACACATAAAAATCCTTGAAAATGGAAACTTTGATTTAATTCATTCTTGCCATGACAAACTTGGTAACGGCGGGCATAAATGACATTTTAGTATACAATATCACGAACGATGAAGTCTTACGGCTTTTTTATTTAGAATTTAGACGTTGATCACTCATTTCTAACATACTTAAGATCGAATCCAAAAAGGTTAATATAAAGTTCTCACAAGATACAAAAATAATCTGCATGACAGATTTATAACTAACAATATTCTAATTATTATCTAAGACCCTAATTGTTTCATTTGTGTTTCAAGCGCATGTAAAAATAGAACACTATATTCATATCAAGAACTGTATGGTCTGACATTTACTTAGTCGGTATTACCAATCCCAGAATAGTAAAAAGGAGGCTAAGTAAAACATATTTATGGATTGAAGACCAGGTGTATTTGTAATTACTAATCTGTTCTAGATTATTAATTATTATTGAATATTAGTGTTATTAGTTTTATTAGAGTATTAGTATTAATTTAGGCTTGTAAGCTATATCTAGATTTTATCAAAAGGGCCAGGAATGTCACATTCATTATTGGCAATAAAAACAGCTTCTACCTGTATGAGTTTTAATGGATCAATCGCTAGAGAAATGTCTAAACTAATTTAAAAGAAATACATTTTTTCTCTGTACTTCTACAAGTAACTTATGCACGGATAGTTAATTAATTGTACCTGACACCCATAATAATCGTCCCATAATTCCTGCCTAGCTGTCAAAGAATGAGTTTCGTTCTGTTTGTGATAATATTTATCATTTTTTTCACAAAAAAAAGTTTATAATGTCTAGTAGTACAGTAATTCTTGTTTATATTTATTTCATCATGTATAGATCGGTTATAAAACATTAGTCTAGCGTTATGCAGCCGAGCACAAGAATACCAAAAATGTCACCAACAAACGGGCAGATTACTGTTGAGGCAAAAAATAAGTCTTTGACGCGACACTTTTCTGATTTCTTAGAACTACTTAGAAACTCTTTTAGTCAAGGGTGTTGATGACAAGCCATTATGAGTCATTTGTTGTCCAACGCTGCCAAATAGAGGTACGAAACCCTCTAAGTTAAAGTGGCACTTGGCATTAAATCACCTGGAATTCATTAACAATCAAATACATATTTTCACCAATAAAAAAATAGAATATAGATAGACAAACAAAAATAGGTATTTTAATTTTCTATCAGCTATTTTAAAAAAATCTTAAAAGCCTCATTAGAAAGTTCCAAATTTATCGATGAACCCAGCTATCTTCGAACTTTGCTGTAAGAAATTAAAAAATATTCTTCCTGCTATGAAAATATTAAAATCCAATTTTACGGTAAAAGAAATGGAGAATCCAGTTGTTATTGTCTATTAATACAGTGGAGCGTAGAATCTTGAACAAACCTAATTCAAATTAAGGTGTATCGATTATTTTCATTACATATTGAATGTTCAGACATCTCAGAAATTAATTTTTACATTTTTAAGATATAACTATATTAAAGATTAATATTTTTTACAAACCTCTTGAAACAAGAAAATGAAATTTAATCAACTATTATAAGATTCAAAAGGATATTGAATGTCAATGATATGTAGGATATAGTAGCGATAATGATATAGCGATAGTAGGCTCTCGTACTAGACTTTTGAAAATATACAAGAATGTATTAAATTAATTAATAACATATTATAATTGACCCATTGAATTCTAGAACTTTTACCACATTATGCAAATAAATGAGAAGTGAACATTGGTATCTACTAATATACTGAGAGGTTGATGGCTTTCCAGAGTGAATATTCTTTTAAACAACGTGTTTAAATGAAAGATTTATTATTATGAAAGGTTTATTATTTATGGATACACCATCTACATAGGATGTCATATTTGAATTATTGATATAATTTTTGATTTCTTAAAATAAATTAATTTAAACATAAAATGTAATTAGATACATAAGATCAAACTACACAGAAAATTATAATCAGCAGTTTTTTTTTTATAATCCCATCGTAATAAAAGAGGAAATCACTAATCTTTTTTAGGTAATGAATAAAAAATTATGTTTATAACAAGCCAGATTGTATTTTTATTTCTATTAAAGAACATATTTTAGGAATGGATTCAAGCTTAATGGAATATTTTACTCCAACTTACAGCAGTAGAAAATGAGGAACTACCAGTTTGTGAATCTGACATTAATTCTATTGTTTAACTATCGTGTGACACTGAACTGAAGGACAACGTTGATAAAGTTTCTTTAATTAGGTTTTGACTGAGTTTTCGTAATGAATATCTGCTTTACGGGAAAATCTTTTGAAATATATTATACTATTTTTAATGAGTATACATATAAATATTTTAATCATTGTTTTCATTAAAACCAATTACAGGAACCGATTGGATCTCGAAACAGACCAGTGATAAAACTTACCTATTTTCATCCTAACATGAGATTTTTGGTGAACCAAAAAAACCTCATACCTTTCATAAAAAAGTTATTTAAAATTTTCATTAGGCATCATATTTGTTAGTAAAAACATTTACGTATCTTGTAAAGACCTTTTTGTATTATTTATCTACACTTACATATAAAAATATATAATCTACAGAAAGTATGTTAATCTATACATGAATATTTTTAATAATCTATATAAATCACAATACAAATTGAGTATGCCATGAGAGAAATGTGACTAAAAAACTGGTCCGCAATCAAGAAAGTTTTGGAAAGGCTGCTCTAGACAATTTAATAATGAGCCCTCTCAATTTTAATTTGGCTTTTCCTTAGACCTCTTGTATATGATTTCCAAAGACAATACCCTTTGATGAGACTGTCCAATAATCGTATAGTGTCATTAAATATATATCTTATTTAAACCAAATAAACAATCATTCGGTATTTACGTTATTTTGTGTGAGGTTGATAAAATGGGTAATGAAGGACAGTTTTCTAGAACGTGCCTGTAAAATCTTACCGGCTCTGGTACCAATTAACGCTCCACCTAAGATTATTTGTCTGTGTTGTATGTGTATGATAAGGTTTAATTATTAGATATAAAGAAAATGTATCCTAGATAAATGTTATTAAATAAACATTCAAAATATTTTGAAATGTGTGTAAATTTTAAAAATGTTACTAGTAAATGGCCTGTCGATATTTTTAACCGCTTAGATTTTAAAGAAATATTTAAGGATGTTAAAGCTTTTTTTAAAAAAATATTGTTAGATAGTGTTAATTTTGTTGTTGGAAAGTCATATGAACCATAATTAGCATAATTGTGTTTTAAAATAAAATAGGTTGGGGGACTTTCTCGGAAATTTTTATTATTATAGGCTGACATTCATGGTTTTCTCTAAAATAAAGTATAACCTAGAAACAAAGATTGGAATCCAGTTTGAATATGTAAATTAATCCGAAATCACATACAGTATGACTTAAGCTAAGTACCAACTAATGTTTCCCTGTTAATGTGTTGAAATGGTGATATTGTGATTTGGCAGATAATATTTAGCATTTATGATAAGCAATACATATTTATTCACTTTTTGATCTCTAAAAAACGTTTAAGTATTTACAAAATTCCAAATTAGAATCAATCTTGTTTGTTTATTGTTTGAAAATTCAGAGGTAGGTCTTATTTATTATATAATGACATATATAATAACATATATATAATTACATATATATATATATATATATAGTCTATCAAATATGCCACGAAACAAAGTTGCCCTTTTAACTCGGAGAAGAAAACATCTTATTCCCTGAGATTAATTCTAACTCGTTGTATTTGAGTACTTAGCTCATTTCTAAACCGCTTACTAGAAAACCCAAATTGGTTGCTAGCTCAAAATTTCAAATATTACTTTATTTTAATTAAAATCTGATATGCTACAATTACAGGGACCCTTTGCTACTATCGTAGCTCAAACCATATTTCTCCGTTTATAAATTCACCTTTTATCTGAATTCCCCATTGAAAAACAAACTTTTTAAAAGAAACATTAAAAAATGTATGGAGATAAATTTGTTACACCTAAACTTATATTTAAAATATTATAATAAATATATAGTATAGATAGGGTAAGATTTTATTTTCAAACTGACTACATATTGCTTAGTGTATTTCCATCTCGCCAATCATTTTTAAATTAATAATTCGGTGCAATTTATTCAATAATAAACACATGCAATATCTATGGTATTAGATATTAAGATTAATTATATTATTTGATTTTGCTGCCACAATCAAGTGGCTCATAAGAAATACATATTGGCTTTGTTAATTAAAACACTTTTCTAACCAAGAAGTACATATCATATTATAAAAAGAAGATACTTCATTTAAAAAAATATTTCTTTCTTTGTTTTCTAATAAAATCACAATCGTGACATACTTTTTCTAATATACTGAAAATAATGCCTTTGTTTTTTAATATCCAATTCTATATTACAATTTATTTCTCAAGATTTTATTGTGTTATTTATTTAATAAATCTTACCTATAGTTTATTTTCTTAGCCTATCATGTTTGTGACGTTTGATTATTTTTTCACACGATATAAAATTTGAATTATTTTCTTAATCAATTTATTAAACATTTTCAAACGTAAGCGCATGCAGTTATTGCTATGCTAGAAATTTAGTATTACCGTTTTTAATAATGATTTATAGAGGCAAAATTGTTAAAATGATAGATAACAACATTTCAAAGATTTACATCTTTTAATGTAATGTTATTTAGAGGAGTTTTTTTACTCTATCAATCATTAAATTGTTAAACACACATTTCTTTTAGTTTTTAACTAACTGGTAGGAGTAATCCAGTTGACGTTTACATTCTGAACAAAATAGTAATTACTTACAAACTAGCTCATCTCAGGAAACTCTCAACACTACAAAATGGACCATAACACCAGAGATTGGAATACAATATCTGGGTACGAAGTCATTGTTGCACTATTACAACACCTAAAATATAAATTAACACTTTATTGATGTTTTAGAGAGTACACTTTTGTATTAAGTAATGAATCACTGCTCACTATAATTTAAAGTACACCTCACAAGTAGGCACAGTACATTCTTGGCATTAAAAATTCTACATTTTGTTAGCAAACAAACTGTTTATTTATTGAAAATTTAAATATTGCACTTTGACTTAATTAAAATGACTTTCTTGAATAAGCTTTCATTGAAATAAAATCACCCGTTTAGTTATTAAACTTTAAAGAAGTGTTTCTAGAAAACGAGTATGGGTTTTTTTGAAGTAAGGCTCTCAAAATTAATATTTTATTATTTTATTAAAATAAATTCTAAAAATACACCCTTTAAATATTAAAACCCTAGATCTAAAGGTTTAATATGATTGTGTGACTATTCAATCAAAGTATGGCAGAAAATGAGATTATTCACAATTATGAGATTAATATCGATATTCTAAGGGCTTATTTTTCAAATTCAGAATTTTGGAAATATGGCAAATTTTGTTCACTAGTCAATCACGAAAATATATTATCTTGTGGTGTTTGTGGTCAATTAACTCTATATGATAAAAAGTCTTTGGCCATATTTTCAGGTTACGTGTTTAAATAAGAATAGATCATGATTATGCAAGTAGTTGGATAGCTGTATATCAGAAGATAACTTTATAAAATTGATAGATTATACATAAATGAGCTATAGCAATAAATTATTTAGCTTGGAACATAAAACGCAATAAGGTTTCATCGCTTTCGTTTTTTTAAAGATTTAAATTGATTTGTCTCTTTACTTTTATGAAGGTTTTGAATTGTATTGGTTTAGAGAAGATACTTAATAGAAGACGCAATTAAAATATTGTATTTTATGACACCACCGACCTAAAATGTGCTTAAAAACTCCTTTAAACGGTGCAAATTGATATTTAACAATCACTTATCTCCAAGACACTAGAAAAACGGCAATATATTAAAAATAAAGACATATTTTCTGGACGATCTGGAGCACACAATAATAGCCACATATTGATAACTTCTTCAGATGCCAGACTTAACACTGTAAACATATGAAAATATGTTATTTTTAAATTGAAATTGAACACTCTTAGATAATAGCCTAACAATATGAGACTAGAATCTGATATTAAACAACAGGACATCTATTTAAAATAATGTACTGTCCACACACTTTAGATTAAAACAATTGGATACATTATTGACACTTTGGGCTTTGAAATGTGTAAGTTAACAAGAGGAAATTATATCTCCTTGATTAAATTAAGTGTTCTGAGCTTTATGTAAATAAAAAATCCTTATTTCAACTTTAAGTATTTCCCTATTTTCAAATGATAAAGAGTTTTATGCACAAGAGATATATAGGCCTATTTGCACCAAAATATTGAAAGAAACCGTTAGATCTGTCCTCTCAGAATCAACTGTACAATCTTTTGGAAGGCAAATTGATGACTTGATTTAGTGTATTATAAGCTATGATAAAATATATGTATATAATTTTTTGAAGATCTGAACACCACATACATAAACCTACCTACCCTACGGCATTAAGAACTCGAAATTAATTGCCAAACTTACAAAAGTACGCCACCTTTACCTATCTTGATCTAGTTCTGTCCAGTCCACCTCATTACACCCTCTTTCAGGTCCATTATAATTTTATCCTCTAATTTGAGTCTTGGTCTTCCCAATGGTTTCTTCCCATTGGGTTTGCCAGTCAGTACCCTGAACACGGTTCTAGAATCTCCATTCGCGCTGCATGTATGGAACACCGTAATCTACGACACTTGATTATCCTAACAATGTCTTGTGATGAGTACAGGTTGTGTAACTCATCATCAAGTAGTCTATTCATCTGCCTTATATCATCATCGCTTTTTGGACTAAATCTCTTCCTAAACACCTTGTTTTCGAACACAATAAGTTTGTTCTCTCCATGTAAGGTAAAATACAAAGGCTCACGTCCATAAAGAACAACCATTAAATTGTTTTGAATATTCTTGGTTATATATTCCTTGATAGCAGACGAAATGACAACTTACTGACATAGTAATAGCATTTTTTCCCGACTGTATTATTTTACTAATTTCCATTCTAGTATTGTTATTGGTATTTAAAATTGCTCATAAATATTTAAACTCATTGACCCCGTAAATTATATGTTTTTATAAGTGATTTCTAAATTATTGTCCCCAATCTATGTTCGCTGTATAATCATATACGTAGTATTTTAATCTTTCACTTCTAAACTTATTTCTTTACTAGCCTCTAATAAAATGTATGTATTTCTTGCAACAACTTCCTTAGACTTCGTTAGAAATGTTAGATCATCTGCCTATCCTAAAAGCTTCATTGAAGCGTTTAATACTCTCACTACTATCTTGCAATACCCTAATAGCATACTCCATGGTTAGATTAAAAAGTAATGGTGAAAATTCATCTCCTTGTTTCAACCCTTTATATATTACGAAAGTGAATGTTAGATGCTTACGGACTTTACTATAGTTATTTATGATATACATTATTTAGATAGTTCATTGATACTGGGAACAGTAAATTCTCATAAAAAGCAAACAGATTTATCTTTTTCACCTTGGAGATTACACCCTTGTCTTAAATAAATCGACTTTTTTTTTGTCCCTATTTACATTTATAATATGCAATGTCAATAATCTCTAGAAGTATTTAAATGAGATCTCTCTCACAAATCAATTTGTATGTATTATTAATATGTTTTAAAGTATGTTGAGGAATTTGACATTGTATGTTCAAATAGAAAATAAGCTAATATATTATTGACGTACTGGATAGTTCTATTAATAAGAAAATTTATTTAATCTTGATGAAACTCTAATATTGTTGAGTGGATTAATATATAATTTATTTACTCGACAAGCTCGATAAATAAACGTTGTAATCTCGTTGCACTTTTAGCTTTATAGAAAATTTTATTTACTGTTCTGTTTCGTAGAAATTTGAAAGAACATTATTGAATACATACTTCATGTACTGGAGAATACAAACAATATAAAAATCTCTAAAAGTTCTAGGTTATTCGATAATTATGATCATATTCTCTTGCAAAAACTGTTATCAATGAGTTTGATGTTAGACTCATTTTAATACTTTTATATAAACTCCAGGCAAGAATTGATTTATTCAATGTTAACTGGAAAACCTGTTTGTAAAGTGGTACTATTCGTTTACCCTTAACGATAGCACGATTACATTTCTTGATTACACAATGACACAGCTTGTAAAATAGGACCATAGTGTAGCACACCAAGGTAATATTTCTACCTTTCAGGGTAATTTGAATTTATATCTCTCGTCCCCTAAAAGTTCTGATAAAAATGAATTCTGGAAAGAAAATATTTTTCAATATAGTTTAATTTATATGTGGTATTTAATGTGTATGTACTTTCTGAACCAACTGGTTATATCAGAATATGATAACTTCTATGAACGAGAGTGAAAGAGCTTGCCAATTTTGGCCAGGAAAGGTATTTTTTCATAACTTCCAGAGTCCTTTTACATGCCACCACTCACGGCTTTACTTCTTTCTAAAGGAAGATTTGCTACGCCTATTTTTCAGTAAGAATACTCTAAAATGTTGTTATTAATTTTATTTATTTGAACAAAAGAATATTTCAATAAAGCTAGAACGCGCATTGGTGGTCGTAATATTTAGGCAACCATTCTAACAATTATTTGTTTGACATCCTCGTCGAGTTTACTGAAGAAGATATTTCCTAAATCATTATCCGACAAATATCCTCACAAATGCTGGTAAATTTCAATTTAAATATACCCTACTCATCCCTAACTCATTGAGATTGTTACCGAAGGGGTAAAAGGACAAGATGCAAAAAAAAAAATCACTACATGGGAGAGCACTGAGAACAGTTGTAAAGTTTAAATATCCTGAACTATTTACTAAGGAGTTTGATATTTTTTAATATTGTTTTCAACAAAATGTGGGATAAGTTAAAAGTTAAAAGGCTTAAATTTTATTTTAAAGTCTTTAAAAAAGGTGGTAACAACTTATATAAATACTTATAAAACAATGCAACATAACTTAAATTTTCATTTATAACCCTATCTTAACATGACTTAATTTAAATGAGTAGAGCTATATCCTATTTTATACACTTTGGATTTAATCTCAGACTTACAAGATTTCCTGTAAAGCGTCATTGTTTTTTAAAAGTTTAAACTTATGATTTAAACGCTTTAGTTGGTCACAAACCTGATGATAACTATCATCTTCATTTAATTTGAAAACAATATAAAATATATTAAACCAATTATTAAATATGGCGGGCTATCTTAAATGTCTGCATTTCGTTTCGGTGTTTACCAAGTTGGTATATATATATATAAATAATATGCCTCATTTTTCCCTTAAGAACCATCAGAAAACGAGACTTATTTAAGTAATTATGAGGAAGAAGCATATAATTTATAATTTTTATCAAGACTTTGCTGAAAAGAAGATAAAAAATATATTTTTGAAAAAAAAAGTTGGGAGAATAAAGAGTGGACCAAGTCGTAAATAAAATATATTCTTACCTCCTGATCCGGTTAACATGTGACTATGTTAAGCTCTTTATGAGTTTCGCCCAAAATTACACATTAACTTTTGTTACAAATAAATTATACATAACTCCACAGAGACTTTCTCACTCCATTGTTTAAAAATGGTGATATTTGCTCAAAACTCGTAATATAGTTATGTGAGATGAAATAATAAAAACTAGCAAACCAGAGATAAAATTGCGTTGTAATCACTTATATTACACATTTTTTGAATCCTGGATTTAAATTTTATGATTTTCTTTTTAAGGAATAAAAGTCTTAATTATTATCTTTGGACCAAAAAAATAGTAAAAAGATTGATTTTGGGTCCACAAGGATCAATATATCGTATTAAAATTACAACTTCCAGTTGAAATTTTTGATATTTTATAAGGGGTTGCATATCTTATGGTTATCGCATTTTTATTAAATTCCTCATCTATAAATTTAGACTAATAAAAAGGGTAAATAATGACTATTGAGTCTAAAATGAAAGAGATACATAATTTCTGTACAAACATTTCCCCCAAGGGGCTAAAGAAAAAATAACATAAGCTTTTTGATGTACTTACTTATCCACTTTCTCTAATGAATTGCGTTATAGCTTAAGTAGTATCTCTCTACAGCTAAATCTCATAATATTGTATTAACATATATGCCAATATCTCCAAAACTATTGGTTGTATAAAAATATAATTAAAAAAATCTAATAATACTAAAATTTTGCAATGATAATTTTTCTAGTATCTTATATAGTTGCGGAGATATGGACAGTTCCGCTTCTGTAAAGTACTCTAAAAGTAATTTTCATGGAAAAATGAATGTAGCAATTTTTTTATAATTTTAATCAACTCCTTTAATCAAAACCATTTGAGCCGATTTTGAAAAATTCTGTTTTTTCTCTTTTTGCCCTTTATTAAACTATTCTTAATTGTAAGGTTAAACAGACACACAGACAGATGGCATTTAAAAAACCACTTCTTAGGATTCGGAGGGTCATCAAACGTTGACATCCATCAATATCGTAGGTTAGACTTTTCTTACGGTCGCAATACTTGACCTTTAGTTTTCGAAAAGTTAAAAAATACATATATTTTCCTTTAGCTTGAAAAGTATTGGTTTTATAAAAATATTTTTTGATAAAATTATTTGTAATATTAATAGACCTACATATTTTTAATGACAACTAATTACATATCTCAAATAGTTTCGGAGACGTGATTAAAAAATGAGAATTTATGCATCAGACCGGAACGCTTAAAGTCATTTTGCCGAAAAAATGAGGGTAGTTATTTTGTTTATAATATTGATCAATACTTAGACATTAAATTTAATCAAATTTTTTAGAGCCATTTTCTAGAAATTTAATTTTTTCTCTTTTTGCCCTTCAGTTAACTACACTTTTATTTTAGGGTTAGGTATCCAATACTGAAAAACCCATCGGTTCAACCTTATGACAAACCTAAGTACCAAGTTTTAGCCCAATCAGTAAAGTAGTTTAGGTTCTAGTTTGAGATATAGACAGATGGACAGAGACAGAAAGATGGAGATTCAAAAGCCACTTTTTTGGATTCAGGCGATCATAAAATGTCGAGATTAATCAAAATCTAGAGTTAGAATTTTTTGAGGATCACAATACTTTCTTTACCTGTAATATGGCGTGAAGGTAAAAATAGATATTATATGATTTTCAAAAAATTAGATCTATTAAAAGAGTTTTGAAATCTAACAACCAGCTATTTATAGATAACATTAGGGAAATGTTGAATACTTATAAAGTAGTATTTAAATATAAAATATTTGGCCAGAAATATTATAAATTTCAAGTAAACATATTGGTGGATACGCGTACTCAATATCGTTATCATTTATTCCGCTTTTCTGGTAGTGGACAGATTGAGGTTCAAATGCCAGCCAGGTGTGCTGGCAATCAATTCCTATTAGTCGTTTCTAGCTCTTCCTCTACTCAATGTGATTATATTTTCAAATTAAAAAAAAACTCTACCATCTTTACACCTACACTTATGACGTAATTAAATGCTGACACACTGGACGTGGTAGGAAGAATTTGAATTTTAGGTTTGCTACACTGAGGGTCAGTTTCATAGTCAGACTTAATAAGCCTCAATGTGCACAACTATATTGAATAAAAGACAGCACCCATCTAAACTTGAATATGAACTTCGAATATTAAAATGGCCCATTCTATTCTGGTCTGGGTAGGTGTCTTCCCATATTTAATATAGCATTGTATTTGAGGCGTACTCGGTCTGAAGCTGGCCTCATGTCAATGAAGGCTGGGGCACTGTACTACTCGTATTTAAAGTATAGTGGATTCCCGTCCCCCAAACCCTAGACCTAAGCTCAGGTGGTAGAGTGTTTGTCTTCGGAGCTAGGTGTCCCGGGTTCAATTCCTGGCATTGCTGAGAAATTTATCCTTGATATACTGTGGCTTTACTCTTTCACAGTGAAGAATAAACGGCCGAGGTATTGGATGTTGTGTCTGTTCTAGTCTTAAGAAGTATTATGAGGCATATGAAGTTACGACAGGCCCCGAAATCAGTAGTGGAAAATATATGGCTTGAATAAAAAACTGACCCAAGCCACAGGCTGGAAACAGTAATGTATGTAAAGTATAGTGGACTTGATATAACTAGTTCAAGATAAGGATAAAGTCAATGAGGGGACTGGATATAACTAGTTCAAGATAGGGATAGGGTCAATGAGAGGACTGGATAGAACTAGTTCAAGATAGAGATAGGGTGCGATGAGGAGACTGGATATAACTAGTTCAAGATAGAGATAGGGTCAATGAAGAGACTGGATAGAACTAGTTCAAGATAGAGATAGGGTGCAATGAGGAGACTGGATATAACTAGTTCAAGATAGAGATAGGGTGCAATGAGGGGAATGGATAGAACTAGTTCAAGATAGGGATAGGGTGCAATGAGGAGACTGGATAGAACTAGTTAAAGATAGAGATAGGGTCAATGAGGAGACTGGATATAACTAGTTCAAGATAGAGATAGGGTGCAATGAGGGGACTGGGTAGAACTAGTTCAAGATAGGGATAGGGTGCAATGAGGAGACTGGATATAACTAGTTCAAGATAGAGATAGGGTCAATGAAGAGACTGGATAGAACTAGTTCAAGATAGAGATATGGTGCAATGAGGAGACAGGAGAGAACTAGTTCAAGATAAAGATAGGGTGCAATGAGGGGACTGGATAGAACTAGTTCAAGATAGGGATAGGTTGCGATGAGGAGACTGGATATAACTAGTTCAAGATAGGGATAGGGTCATGAGGGACTGGATAGAACTAGTTCAAGATAGGAATAGGGTGCAATGAAGAGACTGGATAGAACTAGTTCAAGATAGGAATAGGGTGCAATGAGGAGACTGGATATAACTAGTTAAAGATAGATATAGGGTGCAATGAGGGGACTGGATAGAGCTAGTTCAAGATAGGGATAGGGTGCGATGAGGAGACTGGTTATAACTAGTTCAAGATAGAGATATGGTCAATGAAGAGACTGGATAGAACTAGTTCAAGATAGAGATAGGGTGCATTGAGGAGACTGGATAGAACTAGGTCATGATAGACATAGGGTCATTGATGGGATTGGATAGAACTAGTTCAAGATAGAGATAGGGTGCAATGGGGGACTGGTATGAGCTAGTTCAATATAGGTATAGGGTGCAATGAGGAGACTGGATAGAACTAGTTCAAGCTAGATATAGGGTCAATGAAGAGACTGGATAGAACTAGTTCAAGATAGATATATGGTGCAATGAGGGGACAGGATTGAGCTAGTTCAATATAGGTATAGGGTGCAATGAGGAGACTGGATATAACTAGTTCAAGATAGAGATAGGGTGCAATGAGGGGACTGGATTGAACTAGTTCAAGATAGGGATAGGGTGCGATGAGGAGACTGGATATAACTAGTTCAAGATAGATATAGGGTCAATGAGGGGACTGGATATAACTAGTTCAAGATAAAGATAGGGTCAATGAGGAGACTGGATATAACCAGTTCAAGATAGGGATAGGGTGCAATGAGGCGACTTGATAGAACTAGTTCAAGATAGAGATAGGGTGAATGTGGGGACTGGATAGAACTAGTTGAAGATAGGAATAGGGTCAATGATGGGACTGGATATAACTAGTTCAAGATAGAGATAGGGTCAATGAGGGGACTGGATAGAACTAGTTCAAGATAGGGATAGGGTCAATGAT
>CABFVZ010002707.1:72899-104510 GCA_902151445.1 Timema monikensis | reverse complement strand
CTACGGCCTTGAAACAACGAAACTCAAATTGAAATAGAGATGTGTTCGTTAACGAACCAACAAGCGGTGTTGCCATATGAGACTCGAAGACTACAGACGATGGTGCTCTTTTGATGCACCTATCTTGTGTGCTTCTGATATACTCCAAAGCAGGTACACGAATTCGGCCTGTGTGCTTTCACTACGAAGCTCTTTTTGGTACACTAGTAGTGAGGCGTACTAAATTTGACTATGAAACTGGCCCTAAAACTAAACCAAACTAAGTTAGTGCGACTATCGCTGATGCTACCCTTGTTCCCCACGGAGCTGTGATGTTGGTTCCCCTCGATCCCCACGGAGCTGTAACGTTGATTGCCTTTGTTCCCCACGGAGATGGGACGTGGCTGTCCTTGTTCCTCACGGAGCTGGGAATAGTTTGACAAGCGGTATTGGACACTATGAGCGGATAACATGATACACAACGAACAAGAACAAGGTGACGTTATCAAGTTACTGGTTACTCCAATTTCCTGAAACACGCATCGATTGAGCACGCGGATTAATCGTCAAAGCTCGTCTAGTCTGGTTTGCTGAAGGATGGGTAAGTCGGGGTTCAGATCCTGGCCTGGTCTATTGTGAACGTTTGTTTACTATATTCCTTCCCACTCACTATGAATGTTTTTACTAAATTACTTCCCACTCACCAGAAGTGTTTTTAACTTAATTTATTCTCACTCACCAGGAGTGTTTTTACTAAATTACTTCCCACTCAACAGTAGTGTTTTCACTACATTACTTCCCACTCACCAGAAGTGTTTTTACTAAACTACCTCCCACTGAGCAGAAGTGTTTTTACTAAGTTACTTGCCACTGACCAGAAGTGTTTTTACTAAACTTACTTCCACTGACCAGAAGCGTTTTTACTAAACTACTTGTCCACTGACCAGAAGCGTTTTTACTAAACTACTAGCCACTGACCAGAAGTGCTTTTACTAAACTACTTGCCACTGACCAGAAGCGTTTTAACTAACCTACTTCCCACTGACCAGAAGTGCTTTTACTAAACTACTTCCCACCAATTAGAAGTGTTTTTACTAAACTACTTCACACTCACCAGGCGTGTTTTTACCAAACTACTTCCCACCAATTAGAATTGTTTTTACTAAACTACTTGCCACTGACCAGAAGTGTTTTTACTAAACTACTAGCCACTGACCAGAAGTGTTTTTACTAAACTACTTCACACTCACCAGGCGTGTTTTTACCAAACTACTTCACACTCACCAGGAGTGTTTTTACTAAACTACTTCCCATTGACCAGAATTGTTTTTACCAAATTACTTCCCACTTTGCTTTAGAGGAAGTATTTTTTTTTATTAAACCACCTCCTACTACTGGTTAGGGCTATCCCCATATAATTGCACTATTCTGGTCTGAATGAGGAAGCTAGAATTGAGTGGAAATTTACCCGAATTTGCGTAGAGGGAGAGTGGAAAACCATTTAGTAAAATCACCCACAAACACCCAGTCTGGATTCGATCCAATCCATTTCGTCACTATGAAACCTTACCAAGCGATCTTGACGTTTATTCCGCGTGGTCATGATACGGATAATAAGTATGTTATTCTAATGATAATTTACGTAGTAAGTTTTCACTATTGTATATTTATATGTCACAGAAACTTGTAAAAATTAACTTTACAAATAATTTAGCTGCTATATTTTCATTTATTAACTCATTTGGTGGGTCGAGTATATTATTAATCCTTTTGTTAGCTTTCAAAACAATAAGGGAAAAAACAGGTATAATGTCTCCAGTTGGTATTTAAACCTTCTCCTCACATCTGGTTGTTTAACTTTTTCAAGCTCAACTTGTGGCTCTGACCTGTAGAGTCAAGGGTTGATGTTAACTCTGCTATCACCCACTTCAGTGGCCGCGTGGTCTAACGCGCTACTGTCGCGGTAGACAAGACTGCCGATGACGGGGAGATCAAGGTTCGAATCTCGGTCGGGTGTACTGAGGGTGCTTTATCCTAAATGGTTTTCCAATCTTCCTCTACGAAAATGAGGGTACACTTCTTATAAACGTAGCCTTCCGAATCCGTAGAACTATTAGCGTTATTAGTATATAAGCTTATGACCCAAAAGGTTAGTAAGACAGGGATAAGTAAAACTTTGCTATTCTTGTACGAACGATTCATATCTCACTTTGCGACCGGTGTGTTTTACCTCACAAAAGATAATAATTGTTTGCTTATCTAGTGTGTTAAAAGGACCCAAGTACCTTTTTTTTTTCTTCTAATCGATCGGCAATTTTCGAGCGGACGAGTAACATAGGTCTAAGCCCTGGAAAGAGTTGCTCCCAAGTTTTGAGCCCAAACAGATTTATTTCAGTGTCTTAGGAGGGGAAGGGTTTATTGAATGGGATAATTTGATCATATTTACTCAAGAAACTCAATTCTGCCCATTACCAGTTTATAGCATGCACGATTCCCATCAAGGGGCCTATCTGTCTGAAAGTCCAAGAGCATTGCGTATGTCCAGAAATACTATATTATTTAAGAAGTGATTTTTATTTAAAAAAATAAATAGTATGGGGCACCGCACGTAATTTCTCACTACTTTATCTAAATTATACTTATAACTTGTAGGATAAGTGAAAACATAAAATAATATACATGGTTTTTAGAAACATAATTAAAAAAATAAACACCCCATTTCACCAAAGAGCACAAATGAAATAATATACACTATTACAGAAACAAACGATATGTTCTAGGAATTTTCAACTACCCCATTCACCTGTTCTTTATATAAAAATATATTTACCTATAGCTCAGAAAATATTGATATTATTAAATATTCTTTCAAATAAAATTTCTTTAGTTTTATGAGTCCTAAAACTTTTCGATGAAAAGCTATTTTGTGTATCAAAGTTGGGTGAAGATGTAATCAAAATTGAAAATTTCCGCTAATGTAAAGTAAAATCAGTTATTTTCATGGAAAAATGAGATGCACTATTTCGTTTGTAATGTTAAATAATGCCTGTATATGAATTTTAATTAAATTCGTTAAGGCGTCGTTTACTGAAAAGAGATTTCCGAAAATTAGAAATATTTTTAAAATTGACCTAATGATTTTGTTTAAAACGTACATTTGGGAAGTGTTTGACAAATAAAACTGTAGGCCTATATTTGTGTTCTGGGGAAAACTTGTTTAAGGGTAGTTTACTGATGACTTTTTTTTTAAATAATACTTTAAAAAATGGCTCTAGCTCTTTGCTTCAAAAAGGGGGTAGCTATTAAGTTTGCTATATTAAAAATAATTAATTAATTGTATATATTGGTTTAAAAAATAATGTTATAGTAGTCTACTGAAGACTAATTTTTGTAAAATTTGATTTTTTTAAAACAACTTTTTCGATTTTGTTTGGAATTAATATTGAGGGACTATTTTCCATGCTCAATAATAATGAAGGTATTTTTTTTCTAAAATAAATGAAATGAAGGCTAGCTTACTTACAACCATTTATAAACAATTTGACATTTTTTGAAATTGACCTTGAAGATCGGGCTTAAATAGATATCTGGGAATAGTTTTTCATGATAAATAAGAATAAGTTTCTATTTTTATAAATCAAAAATAATGTTAGGGTAATCTACAAATAGCTTATTTTTAAAAATTTGAAATTTGTTTAAAATATTTTAACAATTTGGTTTAAAATGTATATATAAAGAGCGTTTATTGTGATTAACCAGTTTACATGTTTTTTTATGAGGAAAGCTTACTTATGGATCGTTTGCTGAAATACTATTTTTGAATATTTTCTTATAAGCTACAATTATGAGTAAATACCATTTAATTTTAGTTCTTTTGAAGCTTATGAATTGCCATTCCCATAATAAATACCGCAGTTTGAGGATATTTTCCCTATAATAGGTGAATCCCTTAAGATAAATTTGTTTCTAGCAGGCCTATGTGCAGTCTAGACCTGGTGGTCAACCAGTTTTACCAAATGGTTAGTTCTTTATTTTTTTGGTTGAAATGGAGAGTGGTTGTCCTCCAAATCTAGATGCTCAAGCGGCCATGGTTTATGTTTTCGTAAAGTGTGTACTTTAATTTGCAACAATTTATAAAAAGATTGATTACCGATTACAACGATAACATATTCAGCGTGTTTCAAGTAGGCCTATAATTATAATCAGTGATTTTATTATACATTTTTTAGATAATTTATTCGTAAGTTAAGTCGTTACTGAAATAATATTAGATGGCTTTGATTTGATTAATTAGCTAGGTACAAAATTGTCTAAACATTTAGATAACGTTGTGTTTACCGGTGGAACTTAATATACTCCAGTGGCATATTCTGATAAAATTAACAGGTATGCTCTAATCTAAAAGTTGCAGGGGAGATTTGGGGGCCGAGGACCCACAACCACCGTTGTTCAAGAACGCCAAGGGATTATTTCAATGGAAATATTTGAAGGTGTGTACCTATAGAACAGTGGTTCGCGAACATTTAATATTTTCCCTTAACCGTATGCTATTTTAAGAAATTTTGAGGCCCTCCCATCTCCAATATTTTCTCTTTTTTTTATCCATCCATAACGATGATTAACATCCACTCAAAATGTAATAAAATTAACTCCATGGCGTCAACACGCATTCAGGCTATACCTACCGAGTGGCTACCAAACTGTTTGACGAATTAGTGGTGTGATGTGGTCAGCACAACGAGGACTCCAGCAATTAAACTCGGTTTCTATGTCAGAGCCACTACTACTTTATTGAAGTAGCTCCTTATTTATCCAAACTAGACTGAATCTAACGCGTTCCAGACCCACTGCTTCCCAGATAGTCTGGAAATATTTCTCAGAAAATCTGGAAGTGCCGGAAATCAAACCCGGGATATCTGGGTCCTTAGTCAGAACCTATGACCCCTAGACCACAAAGGTGGTCCTCAAATTGTTAATAATATCTACATGGTTAGAAATTTAAGTAAATATTAATGTCGGGGCTAATAGTGGTATGGACACATTTCAGAATGCATAAGCAATACAGATCATATTTAATTAGCCTAGTGTAAATAAAAGCACAAGGTAATACTCAACTAAAACAATCATATTAAGAGTAAAATGAAGTGATACATGGATCAAACGTCCATCAGATCTTGGTGAGAGGGAATCAGGTGGATTGTCCAACACATGTTGCAATTAAATCTATTTCTTAAAGTCTAACTTATCTCACACAATGCTGCTTGGAAACAAACTTGAGAATGTATGCTCCAGAAGCTATTTAGATGCGTAAACTTTGACTAACATAGGGGAGATTATATTGGACTATTAATACTCTATCACTATGTCATTGGTTTGTTGCTAAGATATTTACACAGATCTTTTGCTGTAAGCATAGGTGCCCCCAAGGGAAGGAGGGGAAAACAGGGTATTTGACCCACCTTCCCCAATACCATAAATAATTTTAATAGAAATTTAAATAATATGATGCATGACTAAAATGTTTAGAATTGAAGATGTGTCTAATGTATAGGCTACATTTTAAGAACAGGCTTCTGACTTACACGATTATAAATTTTCAAAAAACGTGCAAATAATAGCTTCGATACCATTTGCATTATTTAACTCTCTCAGTTACTATAACACTATTCCAAATGATTTCTAAAAGCATTTAATGTTCATAAATATTCTCGGCTTTGAGGTATTAGAGGCTGTGCAACCCCAGAGCCGCTCTCTCCATCAACATTTCATTCTTACTACAGCCTTGATTGAATGCCTTCCCCAAAGTAAATGGCTGGGTGCGCCACTGGTTAAGTACATTTTATGAAAATATATTTTAATTTAACTATTTTTTCTAAATCATCTCGAAATAGTGAAATTACACTCCGAACTTTTGGGATTCTTTGATGTATAATTATATAAAATCACAATGACTAATAAGTCGTTAATGTAAAACAAAAACTAAAAGAACATTATTAAAACTCAACAAAATCCTTTCTACTAAAGAAAAACAAGAATTACCGTCAACTACGGTTAAAATAGGCTTGTAACAACCTACAACCCCCCTCCCCTACCAGTGCTGAAATGCCTAAATTTGAAAGCGTGGTTGAATGTATTTGCCAAATACATGATGTGACTATAACATCTAAATATAAATCAATGTATTTATTTGTGTATAGTTTAAAGCTTGTTGCTTATACTAGCTACTATTTTTACAATTAATTTTGTATATATATTTTATGAAATCTTTCTTAAACTATACTAAATTAGCTTAATAAATAAACATTGTGATCTTGAAGCTTTTTTTCAATAATTGGCACAAGGCTTAGCCTGCTACATATTAACAGCATGACCTGGGGTGTAAAAAGTGAAATCATTAGCCAATTACTTATGGGTGAGTGGAAAGGAATGTGTTGCCACCCCTTAGACATTGGGCAAGGTCATTAGAACCTCCCTAGCTTGACTTGCGTTTTTCAAGTAGCAAGCCCTGGATTTCCTATTGTGTTAAGTAGAGCCTTTTGGAAGAAGAATGACTTAAAACACAACATTCTTAGAATATGAATCAATATTAATTTTAAAATTAATAATTCATTACATGTATATTTATTAAAGATTCAAACATTAGTATTTACACAGCACAGACAACTTTAATTTTAAAACAAACTAGTCCATATCATTATTGGTATGCGGCGCAGGACTAGCATACCCGGAGAATACGTAACTGATATACTCGTACTTATAGCGGAAGCTAAACAAACCAAAATAACTCATCAAACCAAAATAACTAATTAGAATTAGGCTAATTTTCAGGTCGTATGTTGATAAAATCGGTCGGTTAAAAAGTCCATGTTGAGTGCCTTTAATTAATTAAAGTAATAAGTAATAACTGACTTAACTGTACAAATAATTTGAAGTAGGGCCTATATATCAGAAAGTGCACGTTTCTTTGAAGATTAGTCAAATGTATAGAAAGGGGAGATATAGGCCTAAAGTTGTTGGTTTGTATATCAATCTGTTTTTTAAATGAGTGTTTCAAAAACTTAAATTATGTATGTTCATACTTTACTGTATTTCTACAAGGATTACTTATATTCACTAACAGAACTGACCCTTTTATTAATCTATGAAGAGCTTTTAAGGCTTTTATACACTTTAAATACATTTATTATTTTACTTATAAAACGTGGGTGGACAAAGTGGTTTTATAACAACTAAACTACAGGGCCTGGATTCACTAACGGGAGCAAATCTGCTCCGGCGCAAGTATAGAAATGGCCCAACTTTGCGCCCAAGATGCTCCCCAAAATGCGCCTTATTTATTTGCGCCATTTCCGTATTCACTAAACAAGGCGCAAACTGGTGGCAGGAATAGGGTGACGTCATCATAAACGTCATCAATTGCTTTCTTTTCGACCAATCCTTGTGAAGAATTTACTTCCAAAGTCAAGGCTACTTTATTTTAAATCTGTAATGAAAACGACAGCATATACAAAGATTTTTAAACATTTTTCTCATAAACTAGCTATAAAATTAGAAGTGGCCTCTTTCTTTTTTAGAAAAACAAGATTAGTACATTATTTTGTATTTATTTATATTATTAGTTTAAAGTTTAAGTTCCATTAATAAAACATTAATGTTTATAGAAACGTTAAGACTTATTTTAAAGTTATACTAACTGCCATATTTAGTGACGAGATGTCTTTGGACTTGGAGGAATACAAACCTCTTTGGATCTAGAAGAAGATTACACAGTTCGTAGTTTTGTTTTGTAATATATGGTATAGTAATATTTTTATCAAATTTGAATTTGAATTGCATACCAATTTTTTTTTTAAGTTCAAATTTAAATGCTCGAAGGCCCATTTAGTAACCAGCTTTAGGCCAATTTCTAACAGAACTTGATAACCAGTTATAGCTCATTCCCCTAACAGTTTTTAGTTACTAGCTCTAACTCATATATTATATTAAGCGTCGTAATATAAAATGGGCAAGTACAGTAATATTGTATATAATTAAAATACAAATTAAAATGAACAAGTTGTCTCTCCTTGAAACCTGATTGTGAGGGGGAAAGGAAAGCTTTTAAGTTCACGGCTGCGGGCTATTTTCAGCACAGTGCACAACAACATTCTTTCTGTCACTTCTTATCCTTTGTGTGCAGGAGAGTGCTAATAAAGACGTGGGCAGTAACCCTATTCAAGTGCGCCATATTATTCCGGTCCATTTACGATATTAAATATCAATAATTGTTTTATACCACGTTTTACTGCCTATTCGGGCTATCAGCATGTTAATAAGTAGTAGTGCGTGGAAGAATAGTGGGCTTATGTACAAAACACTCTCGATGCACCCTACTGGGATTCGAACCCCGACCTCCTTTAGGCTGATAAACCAGACTTGATGAGATTAATCGCGATGTCCGCGAGTGCTAGGTATAAACATGTTTTTGCCTTAATATATAATTGCAAATAATTATTATTTGTTTTATCTTGCGTGTTACATTAACCACGTCAATAGTAAGTTTATAATATATTAGGGAACAATGACCTATACCGATAATAATTTTAAACCACTCTTGTAAGAGAATGAATTGTTGCTGATGGGGAGGTCAAGGTTCGAATCTAGGAATTATGTACTGAGGGTAGTTTTACCTTAATGGTTTACCACTTTCTCTCTGTGGATACATTTACACCTATACATTTCTACCTTCTTATCCCCCTATTCCATTAGCGTAAATATGCAGACAGCCCTGAATGGTAATGTGTCAAGGTGCTAATTAAAAAAAAAAACGGTGTTCATATCTTGCAGCCGTCGCTTTATAATAGGATTCTGATATGACGAACAGCTTCTGAATGGGCTAAGGCGCCACTCTTAAAATAAACTAGACTTGCAATAAGTGGGAGATTGGGGTTTGAATCTTGGTCGGATGTTCCGTGGGTATTTTTTCATAAAAGGTTTTGCACTCTCACTCCACACAAATGCAGGTACACTTCCTAAAAATTCAACCTTACTCATCTCTTACTCACTACTAGTGTGTAACCTGCACTGGTGGTGAGATACAGCACTAAAAAAAATCTGACATTTTTCAAAAGCTTATAAATTTACTTTTATATTTTCATAGGTCGAGTCATATGATCTGCAGCTCTCACTTTAAATACCAATTACACTATAGAATGTTTGAAGATGAGATGGCCCAATGGCTAACTAACTATGAAATGGTGTCCTGGTGGTCTAGCGGTAAGGGGTCAGACTTCTGTGCTGGGGGTCCGGGGTTCAATCCTCGGTACCTGCACAGGTTTATCTAATTCTCAAACCCTTCCTTCATCTCTGACAAGACATCTTGGGAATGTGGGGAATGCCAGGCCTCCACCGTGGTTCGGATCCTACGTTAAACTGTAGGTCCTTCATTTCATCTCACAATCGCCCTACCATTACACATTAGCGTAAGTGCGTATAACCCGAACGGGTAGTAAGACGCGGTGCTAGTAGTAGTAATAATAATAATAATAATAATAATAATAATAATAATAATAACTATGAAATGTTATTAAGGTGGGATGGAAGGAAAAAAGACCAGTGTTTCTTCAATTTTTATGCCAAAACTTTTTTTGTGCTAAAATAAATCAAATATTGCTCCAGTACAAACATAGATTCTAATGTTATTCGCATGATGAGATCAACAGTTCCTGAATATATGCCATGATCATGGTGGTATTACTATCTAACAAACTTTTTAAATTAAGTGGAAAAGTTGTCATTAAAATCCGGAACAATCTTGATAGCTATTCAAGAAATTTCGAGGTCACTATGTGAAGAAAATTAAATTCTATGTTTGTATTGAAGTAATATTTTATTTATTTTGGCCAATAAAATGTTTTGCCATAAAAACTGCAAAAACACTGGCTTTTTTTCCCCGTATCCCTTTCCATCCTACCCTAATATTGACTGTTACAAATAATATGTTTGTTTCCTCTCAGAATCTTAAATACTAGCCACATGAATCCGCACCACACCGCACCACGCTGAAGTGGACGAATTGCCGAGAGAGCATTCATTCGCACTTTTACGGTTTGGCTTGTTGCGGTGCTGATCGTGTTGCCACCAACCCCCAAATACGCATTACAATTCGGGTGTATTGGGAAATGTTCGGTAGCTTCCAAACATTGTTTTCATTCCTACCACCTAGCGGTGTACGCGGGAGCACACGTACATTCCCAACAGGATTGGAAANTAGCGGTGTACGCGGGAGCACACGTACATTCCCAACAGGATTGGAAAAAAACCAGGGTTATTTAAAAAAAAAAACAGTTGAAGGTGAAGGTTTTATTGGACTTTTTGGGTTAAGATTTGGATAGACACCTAAGACATACAAGAACGATAATGTTGTACAGCCTATTTTTCAGAAACTTTGCATAATAACAACATTATTATATTATATTTAACTTTTAAATCTAAAATGAACTATATTATTTAAAAAAGTTACAAGTTAATATTAACTTTTTTTTTACAATAAGACGTAATTTCATATTAAATTAAAATTAAATAAAACATGAAATACAAGAATATAGTTTTGAAGTTATCATATTATTATAGAGAATAAAATAATGTTCTATCTTACACGACGAACATTTAAAATACAATAATTTTTACAAAATTTGTATTTTCAAATTAAATCATGTATTAACTGTTGAAAAAGTTCAATAGTTTCCAGCTAGAGGGATCTGTCATCGAAAGCACCTCACCCTCTCCTCCTCAAACCCTTTTTGTCATCATTTATCTTACCATCATTTGTAAGTCTCGCTACTCCCCCTTCCCTCACCACATTTATATCGTGTTTAGGTAAAACTCTTGACTTGATACTAATTGTCTGTCACCTACAAACTTGAGTTATTGAAAATGTTCCCTGTGATATATTTTTATGGTATAATTATGTTAAAAGTTTTTTTTATAGGGTAGGTTTTATTATGTTTAGCTTATAAATAATTTGATTAGATATAACCTATTTGTATAACAATGGTTTTGTAAGAAGAGATAAAAATGATTTCACTAAATAGTTTTATTCATGTTTTATAGACAAACTAGATCTTGAAGATATTAAGATTCATCGGTGCATCCAAAAATGTACTTTATGAGAGGGTAGACATATGGGGTCAAAGTTAACATTTATGTCCCCTGAAAATATCACATTAATTTAGTTTAAGACTTCATTTAAAAAAAGAAATGACACACACACACATACGTATATTATAAAGGTTGTTGAAAAAAGGGTACAGTATTATTGGATCTTGTTGTACACATTAACATTGAGTAAAAAAAAAATTAATGATGTTACACAACCTCTAATTGTGTCGTTGGTAAACTCCAATAATAATAATAATAATAATAATAATAATAATAATAATAATAATAATAATGACAGTGTCTTAGAAATTATTTTTCCACAGACCATAGGGGTAAATACATTTTTTTTATTTTAGTAATAAAAAATAAACGGTACAATGCACCGCACAGACTTTCTCTCGTTTTTATTTTGAAATAGACATTTACTAAAAACTCGTAAGATTTGTTAAACCAAATAATAGCTCTATATATCGTAGAACAACTATACCAAGAATCATAAATGAAATAATATACACTTTTACTTACTTTATGGCACTAGGAACTAGAAACACTGTTCCAAAAAATTGTTAACTAAAGAGCATAAGAATCAAATTAATTTTAAAAGCCCTGTATTAAAAAAGTATATATATATTTGTTTATATCTCAGAACTTAATAGTTTTATAAAAATATATTTCAAATAAAAGATTTTTATCTTTAATAATACTACAATTTAACAATGATAAGTGATTACGTATCTCAAATATTTGCGGAAAAATTATGAAAATGTTTAAATCTACGCTATGTAAAGTACACTCAAATTTATGTTCATGAGAAAATTAAAATTACCATCGTGTTTATAATGATAAACAGTATTTAGATATAAAATTTAATCAAAATCGTTAGAGTGAATTTTGAGAAAATAGATTTATTCTTCTTTTATCTTTCAATAAACTACCCTTTAATTTTGGGTTAGATATCTAATTCCAAAAACCCCTCGGGGAGACATTATGAAAACCTCAGATACAAAGTTTTAGCCTAAACGGTAAAATGGTTTTGGTTCTAACCCAAGCCAAGGTACAAAGAGTCAGACAGACGGCATTTATGAAAATCTATATTTCAAATTTTTGACGATCACAATATTCTCACTCCGAGGTGTCGAGAGAAAGAAAATATTTGTTTAGAAAGTTTAGTTACCCACAGCGGTGTTCTAGCCACTGCTCACTGTTGGTTTGATCGGCTTTGATGGGGAGGTCGAGGTTCCAATCTCGTCTGCGTTAACTGAAGATGGTTTTCCCGTTAAATATATATCAGGGGAGGATACAGATCATTTTCATAGGGGGGTCATAATTATAAATAACATAGTTACTTAATGTTAGATTTCTGTTTAAAGCCATTTAATAATTTCTCATTAATATTAATTTTTTAAATCTTATGCATGTTTTAAACCGTGGTCATCCTCCCCAAATTTTTAAAATTAGACCTTTTTATAAACTATTTGGAGTGGCCCTCCATCAACAATTTTTTTGAAAAATGGTTCACTCTAGAAGCTATGATTGGTCCTCACCTAGATTTTTTTTAATTAAATCCTTTCATAAATTATAAACTATTTAAAGTGTTTCTCACCTAGAAATTTATGAAATTTGGATGACCTTGGAAGCTATTTAGAGCTTTCCTCCCGGCCATGGCCAAATGTTTGTTACTCGCTATGCACGACAAATATTCGGACACGAAAATTAAATCTACGTGGACGAATAACGCACGTGTTCGAAAATTGAATAAACGTGGACAAATAACGCACGGTTACGAGCATGAGGTGTCTGCGCGTAAAAAGACAAAAAAATTGTATAATTTATTTGTTGTATTTTATTTCTAAAATTTGAGCCTTCCTTTTGTTTTTTGTATTAATTTTCTAACTTTCACGGGGGGTCGACTGACCCTTTAACCCCCACTGAATCGGCACCTTATATATATAAAACTATACATATAGTTATATATATTTTTTAACGGTTTTCCACAAATGATATATCACTCTGGTTTTCCCATATTCACTCCATGCAAATGCGGGTTCACTTCATATTAGCTACTTTCCTCATCTCTATCCAATCAGATTAAGCTGTTAATAACCTGTGTGCTGAATGAAACAATTTTAAAAAAGAAAAACTTAGTTCAAGATGGTTTATAATCATATTATAGTAATAAATTAATGATTTTAAATGGAAACGTGGTTTACCAAGCTTTATTTAATCCAGATTTTTTTTCAGGATATTAGAATGCAATGTTAAGGTGGTTACTATGACGTTCATAAAAGTATACAGTATGGCCTATTTGTAAAGTAAAGTAGGCGTACAGTGTGTGTACATTCTATTTAATTGAAATAACATTTAAAACATAACAATTTTTCACCAACTTTGGTCTTCTTTTTCTGATATTTCCAATTTTTTTAACAGCCTATCATCTAGAACCAAGTGTGGTTTCCGCTTTGGTTTTTCTATCTTCTGTTCAAACAAATTGTGTTGGAATTATTTTAATTCTAACCCTACTTATACCATGCATTTAAATAGTTTGTGCAAGTAGTGACTGTAAAAACTGTCACTGAAAAAAACATAAAGAAATGGCTTTTTTTTAAATAGAAAATAAAATATATTTTTATATATTCCTACAGTAATAGCTAAACTAAATAAAAATGTCACAATTGACTGTAAATAATAAATTGCTAAGGTAGCAAAGAAAAATTGTACTCTGACAGGGATTCAAGCCCTTGTCCTTTGACTCTGGATGTCGTTCTATAAAACACCTAGATTGCAGATGATAACTTGGCATCACTCCTTGGATCGTGGGAATCTTGACTTTTGTTGTGAAGAAAGCAACAGAGTTGAAAGGATTAGGGGATTAGCCTTGTAATGTAAGGACACTCTGAAAGGGGGTAATATAGAAGGGGTGAGAGGGGTTGGTGTGGTGACTCAAAAAACCCGCTCTCCAACAATATTTAATTCTTGCTACAGCCTTGATTGAACGCCTCCCTCCAAAGTAAATGGCTGGGTGCGCCACTGATTAAGTAAATTTTATGAAAATATATTTTATTTTACCTTTTCCTTCTAAATCATCTTGAAATGGTGAAATTACACTCCGAACTTTTGGGATTCTTTGATGCATAATTATATAAAATCACAATGACTAATAAGTCGTTAATGTAAAACAAAAACTAAAAGAACACTAATAAAACCCCACAAATCCTTTCTACTAAATAAAAACAAGAATTACCGTCAACAACGGTTAAAGTTTTAACAAAGCTTAGCTTGCTTCACAGGAACAGCATGACCTGGGTTGGGAAAACCCGAGCTCATTTGCCAATTACTTATGGGCGAGTGGAAACGAATGTGTTGCCACCCCTTAGACATTGGGCAAGGTCATTAGAGCCTCCATAGCTTGCCTTGCGGTTTTCAAACAGCAGGCCCTGGGTTTCCCATTGTGTTAAGTAGAGCCTTTTGGAAGAAGAATTACTTAAAACACAGTATTATTGGACTATGAACCAGTATTAGTTATAAAATTAATTATTCATTACATGTATATTTATTGACACTTTAAACATTAGTATTTACACAGTTAGCACAAACAACATTGAATTTAAAACCAACTAGTCCACATCATTATGGGTATGCGGCGCAGGACTAGCATACTCAGAGAATACGCCACTACTTGGAGGATATATTTGCAAAACCTCGAGATGTCCATCCAAATCTTAAATTCTATTTGCTATGTATGCGAACGGATTTAACCACTCAATCAAATATAGTCGGGATCAAGTGAATCTCAAGCTTGGACACTTAGGATATTGTTCTTCCATGTCTTCCACAACGATACTTTCTATGGCTACTAATACATTCGAATACATTCGGCCTGTGCAGCCTTCCTGAGCTTTACCCTAGTTGTTCACTCGTGCGCACAGCGCTTGGGTCTCCTCGGCCGCTTCACTGAGTTTGACGGAGAAGGCCATGTCAAGGTTATCAGAGGTCAGGGCACCGATCCTGTGTTCTTCATCTTGTCAGCCGACTTTGAATGGCACGAGACTCCTCCACGGTCTCACACACTTTGATGAGAGCACTTGTATCTTCTCCAAGGACGGTGCGTGTGCACCTTGTGACCTCCAGATCTTACCTACCACGCAGGGTGAATGGCTGAATTTGCTGTGGAGGTCATCCTCTGTAAGGGGATCTCTCATATTTACCTTCAGATCTCCACATGTTTCTTATAAAGGTCATCTCTAGGAGGTCATCCTAAGTCGGTACTACGTTCATCAGGTGTGTCACGGGAGTTTGGGGGAGGATAAAACAGAAATGGAAAAAAAAAGGAATAAAAATAAAGAATTTTAAATCCATGATCAACAATATATTTTAAAATAACATAATTTATTATAATTTTAGCTAAGGATCTTTTTAAACACAATCTTAATACTCTGTTAAGGACGTATCCTACCTGTGACGTCACGGCTGGTCAGGATAGGATTTCCCATGTTAGTGAATTTACATTTTACTCAGCTAGTTTCAAAGATATAACGTTTAAACAAAAACCATAAATTCTTAAATAATTCTAAAAATAGTCCTAAACTGTCAAACAATTACTAATTTTATCTTTAAATAATTTTGTGTAAACGTGTATTTTTATGGGGGAGCTGGATTGTATCCACTCGGATTGGTATCCATTTTTCCATCGCGTCCTACTACCATTCGGGCTGTCATACTTACTAAACTAAAGGGATAGGGATGAGATATATTCGATTTGAGAAAGTAAAAATCGAACAAAATTATCATTCATCAGTGAATAATTTTTCACCCAAAAATTAGTTTTTTGTTTGTTTTTTTCTTCTTTTCTAACACTTCCAAGGTATCCATTTGGAGCCAAATCATCTGAGCCATTCTACTTCCGCTGTTGCAAATGTCCAGTTACGCAATGATGCAACACTCTTTTTTTAATGTAAATTTCTGTGGACGTTGCTGCTCTGAGCAGTGTTGAATAGTTGATTAATGCCAGACAGCGCTATTTTTATTTAGATAACTGTTCTGACATCACTGATTCACCACATTTACGAGTACTCAAATATATATATATATATATATATATACATACTTTTTAATAATTCCTTTCGTATGGTCTGGTGCTAAAGCTGGATTTTAGTGTTTTAATAATTCGTCTCACTCCACGGATAACGAACGCGTAACTTGGGCAAGTAAGTGTGGTTTTCTGTAGTCTACTTCAGAAAACAGTGGAATTGAAAACAGTAAAACTATTTTACAGTATTTAAAAAAACACATCATCATCATTTGTTTCCAGCCTGTGGCTGAGTCAGTTTAGTAAAATATCTCCGTCTCCCTCTATCCTTCCACCATTCTTCTTCCTTTAATTGATTCAATTCTTCTCCTCTCACTTGCACACTTCTTGTTATCTGCTCCTCTCATCTAATTCTTGGCCTCCCCTAAGGTATTTTTCCTACATACGTCATTTCCATAATTTTCTTTGGCATCTTCCCTTTTTCTATCCTCATTTCATGTCCATACCATCTCATTCTTGCTTCCTCTCTTATCTCATGTACACCCTGTACCCTCACTCTTCCTCTTATAACTTCCTTCCTAATCTTGTTTCTCCTCGTGAGAGCTAACATGCTCCTCACAAACTCCATTCCCATTACCTCTAATTTCCTAGTCTCTCTTACATTCCCATTACCTCTAGTTTCCTAGTCTCTCTTTCATTCCCATGGGTGACCTGGTGGTCTAGGGGTAAGGTGTCAGACTTCTGAGCTGGCGGCCGGGGTTCAATCCTCGGTCACGGCACAGATTTATCTGATTACCAAACCCTTTCTTCACCTCTGACAAGACATCTTGTGAATGTGGGGAATGCCAGGCCTCCACCGTGGTTCGGATTCCACGTTAAACTGTAGGTCCTCCATTTCATCTCACAATCACCCNCTTGTGAATGTGAGGAATGCCAGGTCTCCACCGTGGTTCGGATTCCACGTTAAACTGTAGGTCCTCCATTTCATCTCACAATCACCCTACCATTACACATTAGCGTAAGTGCGTATAACCCGAACGGGTAGTAAGACGCGGTGCTAATAATAATAATAATAATAATAATAATAATAATAATAATAATAATACATTCCCATTACCTCTAGTTTCCTAGTCTCTCTTACATTCAATGTTCATGTTTCTGCTTCATATGTGACAAAACATACAACAACATTAAAATATCGTTTGTTTTTTATTTACAGTAATGCATATTTTGATGTCGGCAAGTATCGATAAGGCGACCCCGTTAGTCTAGCTCACCTCAGGACCCGATGTTTGTGGGTTTAAGCCCAGCCGAGGTCAATGGATTTTTCTGGAGCAATAAAAATCCTCGTTACAACTTCCTTCGGGAAGTAAAGCCGTTGGTCCCATGTAGACTGTGGGATATAAAATAACCCTCTGGAGGTGTGAAGATACTTTCCGGAAAACCTGTTGGCCCTATCGTGTTCGCTCATCAGAAAAATACTGGGGCAGGCAACGGGGGAACCACCCTACTTCCTGGACTTACCTAGCTTATGAGATTTCTACCAGATGATGAAGGCAGCACTAACCAACCAAAGGGCTGAGTGTATTCCCAGCGTCGGATGGATAGAAATCACATCAAACCAACCCTCGGGTTGTTGACTTAAGAAGAAGTGTCGTTACATTTTCTGGTTTGAGCGTAATCGTGTGTCTAATATCCCGGTTTCCCACTTCGATGGTCAAATGGTCTAAGGCATCACTCTCGCAATAGGCTGGAGGGCCAATGACGGGGAGATCGTGGTTCGAATCCCGGTTGGATATACTGAGGTTTTTTCCCTAAATGGTTAACCACTCTCCCCCCACGCAAATGTGTGTACACTTCGTCTAAATTCAACTTTCTACATTACTGACACATTATTGTAATTCATATACATACGTATAAGCTGAATAGTTAGTAAGATGCGGTGTTTAGCAATATAGCGTTTAGTTGGCAGCGGCAAACCATCTAATATAAGAATAAAACGAGGAAGATGAAGTATAAATAATTTCTTAGCACCGAATCCACGTCTTACTACCCATTTGAGCTACACGCTTATATAATAATTATACTAGGGGTCTTAGGGATAAGGAAGGCCATATTTAGAGGAAGAGTACCCGCATTTTTGTGAGGGATTGTGTAAAACCATATAACTGTATTATTATTCTAGTCTTGCTATATTTATAATAATGTTATATCACGGTGTATCCCCAACGACCAAATCTTAGAGGTAGGGATAAAAGACTAATTAAGTAAGTAATATGAAATGCACCAACATTCGTATGGAAAGAAGTGGGAATAAGATTTTAGATGGAACCCTCTTGCGATTAAAAGTCATTCGAGCCATAATCTCGAGGATGTGTGTAAATCACTTAGCTCATCATTGGGTCATACTTCAATATTGCGTGTCTGGGCTACAACACTCGTAGCACAGTTAATGGAAATATTAGCCGGTACTAATGTACCGTTGTCCAGGTGACGCCCGAATGTACTAATCGTACATACTTTCCTTGGAGACTATTTTCATGTCCCGATTACATGAGGTTATGGTGATATTATGAGTGTGTGGAACTGGTGGAAACACTCAAACCTAACTTAAGCCTAACTAAGCAAACCTTAATGACCGTTGAGGTATTTTCCCTTTCGAGAAAAATACCCAAGGTACCAGCCAGGAATCGAACCCTGTAGGCTCGTAGCCAGGTGCACCGACCACTAAACCTCGGAGCCAGTTTTCATTAAGATATCAATCTTGCGAATGGTTTGCTACACCTATTCGCTTGTCTCATAAACTGGAATACATCCTCATTAATCTCTGCGTGTCGTAAAAAGGAGACTCAAAGATACTGGAAAAGGGCAACCGCTTTATCAGTACTGGATATAGGTGGAGGTTGATAGACCAGTACATCAATTACCACTAAGCTATATGAACGAGAGAGGCAGCCATTATAGCGTCCATAGCACTGCGATTTGAAAGACAAGGTCTAACAACCACACCACAATCCCAAGAGTCTGAGACACTTATCGAATTTAGTCGATATGTGGATTTATTTCACTTGAGGTTCTTCCACTCTAACTTGGAGCTCTGCCCCCAACAATTGGTACTCTCTCCCTTTAAACTAGAAATGGACTAATTCTACCTTTATTTCGCCTGTTTCAAGTAGCACCCAGTTCAAATCGAAAGTTTGTACACCGGAGGGATTAGGTTCAGCTTTATAAATATTAATTGACTTATTTTTTGTGTCAAGATTGGTTTGTTTCGATATCACATCGAATAACACGTCATACAATTTAAATATTTGTACTAAAGTTGATATAAAAGTTAACAAGATCTGCTCTAATGTCTAATCTACAAGACCATTATATTGAGTTGTCACTTTTGGCAGTTAAAACTTTAACAACAAACAATTTGTTTCTAATTATCTTAGTTTTAAACATTTTCACATTATTGAACTTTTGAAAATAATCTTTTGGATTCAAGCTGTCGTATTTAGCTCCCTTAAAAATGGTTTACAAACAAGAGCTTTTAAAAGGCTGCTAGCGCACTTTATGAATCAAGATGGCAAACCAGCCAAACAAGGGCTGTTAGTAGAGTCATTACAAACCTTGCAGCCGTGTTCATATACATATGTTTATAAAACAAACAAATTTATTTTTCATATTTTGTATTGCTCTTTCCCTATGTTAAAATACATATATGTAATTGGTGTCCAGTTATAACAAGATACAAGTGTGAATGAATATAATACTTTATAATATATTATTTTATACGCTATAATATTTCTTGTTGCTACAACCACGAAATAATAAAACTTTTTTTTTTTCTTTCAAGAAGTTAAGAAATATCAAAATAGAGTAAACCTAGGGTAGTACTATTAGAAGTGTTTATTAACACGTTTAATGGATAACATAGTATTACTAAGAATATAATAATTATTTCAACATCTGTTAACATTAGTGAAGTGACTTTCAACCAATGTTTGTAGTAAAAGTCTGATGATAACGGTCAGTTACCACCATTCCTATGGCGAGTATACTGTACACGTAGGGAGTGTAACAGCCATATACAATGCCCTTGAGTTATAGAAAGAGAACCAAATAATGTATTTTTAAGTACGCTACAGTATATTATAAACTCACCAAACTAAACTAATATAATTGAGGTATTGGGAGGGAAAAGCGACGCTAGGTCTAGGTTAGGAAATATATACAAAGGGGAAAGGTGTAGCTTGGCATCAATCACAGGCATCTATGGTACAGATGGGTGTGGCTGGATGTTGGTGTTAATCAGGGGTGTCTAGAGTACAGATGGGTGTGGCTGGATGTTGGTGTTTAACAGGGTGTATATATCACAGATGGGTGGGGCTGGATGTTGGTGTTAATCAGGGGTGTCTATATCACAGATGGGTGTGGCTGGATGTTGGCGTTAATCAGTGTCGTCAATATTACGGATTGGTTTGACTGGATGTTGGTGTTAATCAGGGTGTCTATATCACAGATGGGTGTGGCTGGATGTTGGTGTTAATCAGGGGTGTCTAGAGTACAGATGGGTGTGGCTGGATGTTGGTGTTTAACAGGGTGTATATATCACAGATGGGTGGGGCTGGATGTTGGTGTTAATCAGGGGTGTCTATATCACAGATGGGTGTGGCTGGATGTTGGCGTTAATCAGTGTCGTCAATATTACGGATTGGTTTGACTGGATGTTGGTGTTAATCAGGGTGTCTATATCACAGATGGGTGTGGCTGGATGTTGGTGTTAATCAGGGGTGTCTAGAGTACAGATGGGTGTGGCTGGATGTTGGTGTTTAACAGGGTGTATATATCACAGATGGGTGGGGCTGGATGTTGGTGTTAATCAGGGGTGTCTATATCACAGATGGGTGTGGCTGGATGTTGGCGTTAATCAGTGTCGTCAATATTACGGATTGGTTTGACTGGATGTTGGTGTTAATCAGGGTGTCTATATCACAGATGGGTGTGGCTGGATGTTGGTGTTAATCAGGGGTGTCTAGAGTACAGATGGGTGTGGCTGGATGTTGGTGTTTAACAGGGTGTATATATCACAGATGGGTGGGGCTGGATGTTGGTGTTAATCAGGGGTGTCTATATCACAGATGGGTGTGGCTGGATGTTGGCGTTAATCAGTGTCGTCAATATTACGGATTGGTTTGACTGGATGTTGGTGTTAATCAGGGTGTCTATATCACAGATGGGTGTGGCTGGATGTTGGTGTTAATCAGGGGTGTCTAGAGTACAGATGGGTGTGGCTGGATGTTGGTGTTTAACAGGGTGTATATATCACAGATGGGTGGGGCTGGATGTTGGTGTTAATCAGGGGTGTCTATATCACAGATGGGTGTGGCTGGATGTTGGCGTTAATCAGTGTCGTCAATATTACGGATTGGTTTGACTGGATGTTGGTGTTAATCAGGGTGTCTATATCACAGATGGGTGTGGCTGGATGTTGGTGTTAATCAGGGGTGTCTATATCACAGATGGGTGTGGCTGGATGTTGGTGTTAATCAGGGGTGTCTATATCACAGATGGGTGGGGCTGGATTTTATATGAGATTTTGAACGTTGACGTTTCGTGGAGTCCCGAAAACGAAATAGTGGCTCTCACGATTTAAGCTGTGTATATGTACAGTACCTCGGCCTAGAAGAAAAAACATTTCACCGTTTGGGTTTAAACATGATGTATATGATTTTCATAAGGTTCTTCAGAGGTATTTTTTGAATTAGAATAAGATCAAAGATTATTTTCATCCGCTTCCGTCTGACACCAAAATCCAGCCCCACCCGTCTGTATTCTAGATACTCCCCGATTCACGCCAACATCCAGCCACACCCATCTGTATTCTAGATACCCCCGATTCACGCCAACATCCAGCCACACCCATCTGTATTATAAATACCCCCGATTCACGCCAACATCCAGTCACACCCATCTGTATTATAAATACCCCCAATTCACGCCAACATCCAGCCACACCCATCTGTACTCTAGATACTCCTGATTGACGCAAACATCCAGCCCCACCCATCTGAATTGTAATAGTATATGTATACTATTACAATACTTACACTTTACGAGGGGTCAGGAAAAGGTAAAAATGTGAATATATAATTATAAATTTTGTAGTAATAATATGTTTGAATAACGACCACAGGGGTTGACTCAACGAGTGAAGGGGACCTCACGTCTTTGTTGCGGTGATTCGGTTGGTTGGCAATTCGGATAAGATATACGACGTTCTTTTATACTACTACCATTGGAGCAAATTAAAAATAGAATGTTTGACAGTGCTGCTGTTGCACAATGCTGTGGTTTGTTCTGCACTCCAGTGAACAAGATGACTGACAGACTGTAACTGGTCACGGTGGTTTAAGAAATAGAAAGACTTCTGTTGTTTGGAGTTTAGATATACCAGACACAGATCACCGCAAGATTGACGTATTTTCATCTTATAGTTCGTCTATGAACAAAATTAAATAAAAGACTTTCAAACAGACGTTAAAGTGAATTGGACTTAGCACAGCAAGGAATGATGTTGAAAGCGTATCGCACACGCCAGTGGTCACGTGGATGAAGGCGTAAGTCTCGTCTATTTTGTTTACCCACGGTGGGACTCTAATTCCGGACGCGTGTATTGAAGTGGCTATTCTTTAAATGTTTCTCACTACCTCTCTCTTAAAGCAAATGCTGATATGCTTCTTATAAATTCGACCTTCCTCATTCATACCCTATTAGTATACAGGATTATTGCGTTAGAGCGTTGTACGAAATATGGTGTTCGTTTACTTTATTGAGACATTACATAAACAAATTACTAACAAACCTGGCATTGTTGCAACAAATTTATAAAAGCCAACTTAAACATATCAAATAGTTTCAATAAACAGAAAGTCTCAGTGATACCAATATAAAAGTACATTTACCAACTAAGAGATTTAACAATTAAATGTTTTTACAATAACACTTCTCTTAAAGCTTTAAATTTGCTCGCACAAACTAAAGATTACGCCTACAACAAAATGGGGAGCATTCCAGAAGAGAAGTATAGGTTCTACATTCAACAATCACTTTCAGATTATAGGCTAGAATTTAAATCATACCCAACATTCCATGCAACCATTATGATCACCCAGGTGATCGTCCCACCGCTGAACTTGAGAATTATTACACTCACTGAATGTCGTTTAGTGGAATCTCTGGCATAATCAGCATAGCTGTAAGCTTCGAGTTCACCGACTTTCTCAACAACTTTGTAATGGATGCCCATCGTGGTTGTACTTCGTATGTATTTCATAATACGTTCGACCATTGTCCAGTGTATTTCTTCTAGCTTCTCAAGAAACTGTGACACATCACTCACTGCTAGAGCAATATCTGGTCACGTACCAATGGCCAGATACATCAGACGCCTTCAACCGCTCTATACGGAGCAATAATTGGATCAGTATCATTCACTTCCCTTGTCAGTAAACTCTTCTCCATTGGTGTTGAAACAGGATTTGCATCATGCATGTTAAATTTTCGAAGTATATCATCAGCATAAGATTTTTGAGAAATGAAAATTGAACCATTATTGTTGCGTTCAATCTGAATATTTATAAAGCATCCAATTAGCTCAACAGTTATCTTGAACTCTTCCTTCAACTTGAACAAAAACTCATCACTGTCAGATTTACTAGTATAAACAATAAGTCCGTCATCAACATAAAACATCACGATTAATTTTTTGCCTTAATTAATGGATTAAAATAAACATGGATCTTTCATACTTTCACACATTTTGAAGTTAAACAACATATCTTTGAATCGTTTGTTCCAGCATCCAGTTGGTTGTTTAAATCCAGACAGTCTTTTTTGAAGTTTGCAGACACAATTTGTTCCATTATCAAATCCCTTCGGCTGCTCTATGTAAATTTATTCTTCAACTACAACATTCAGAAAATATGTCTTGGCATCAAATTGTAGTAATTCGAGATACTCTTTCGCTGCAATACTTAACACCACTCGATTTATATCAAAACGGGCAACAGGACTGAAGGTTTCGGTGTAGTCAATCCCATCCCATTGATTGAAACCTCGGCCAACTAGTCGTGCCTTGTACCGGTCCATTTCACCATTGGCCTTCCGCTTCACATAATACACCCAGCGATTAGAAATGTTCTTGAGAGCAGCCTGTGGTTTGACTAAAGTCCATGCCAAATTTTCCTCCAGAGATTTAGTTTCTTCTTCCATCGCTGCCTTCCAGTGTAAGTGTTCTTCGGACTTTAATGCCTCAGAATTATTCCTTGGCTCGTCTATCTACTTCAACTAGCATCACTTCAATAAAGCGCTCAGGTCGTTTAGTTGTTGGTTGGTCTTGCAATGACAACTTTGTCAATTCAGTTGTAATATTAGTCAAATTTGTAACAGGGTCAATCTCCTCAGCTTCTGAGTTGTTGTTTATGTCCACTGGAAATAATACCAACGTCTCACTATCTTTCTACGGCTGAAACATGACGTTTCTGCTTTTGAAACCACGATTTTCAGATTTCATCCAGATGTAGTACTATCCACATCATCGAACACGCCTTCCTTACCCTTAGTATTCCACTTCTTCAGCTTTTCTGCTGGCACATGCACATAAATCTATACCAAAGATAAGAAATTTATAAAGATGTGGAATCTTTCCTGTAAATAATTTATAATGTGTCTTCCCATCAACACTACTTGGTCCCATTCTATTAATAACATAGACAGAAGTATTCACCACTTCAGCCCATAGTAATTTTAGCAATTTTTTTCGCTAAACGCATTGTTTGAGAAAGCTTGACAACTGTTTTGTTTGTACGTTCAGCTCAGCCATTCTACTCTGGCGTGTATGGATTTGTTATAACGAGCTTCACACCTTCCAATTTCAAGAGTTTTCCCACATCAATATTATAAAAATCCTCCGCCGTCACACTGGAATGTTTTTACTGCACGCCCACAATGATTATCAAATTGTTTTAACATTTCATTCATCTTATTCACACTTTCAGATTTTTCTTCAAGAAAGTAGATCATACGAACCTCGAATAGTCATATGTAAAGAACGCAAAATACTTTGTTCTTCCCAAGGACTCACACTCCATAGGCCCACATATATCAGCGTTAATAACTTTACCAGATTCCCTGGCACGTTTTTGACGCGATTAGAAGCTGTTTCTCCACAACACATGCCCCACACTACAAAAGGCATCATCCACCATAACTTCAATAATTCCATGTTGCTTAAGAATTTTCTGTACATTACGTTTGTTTTGATTACCCAACCGCTCATGACAGATCTACAGCATGTCCTTTGATGTAAAATTCACTTTACCTTCACATGATGACGTTTCCGGTTTCTTCACACGGATTTATACTTTAAAGAGTTCACCAACCTGAAAGGCACGTGGCTTGACAAGGCCATCTTTTATGAATTCCCACCTGGTCCTGGATGAACTGTATGTACCCTCTTATCAAGTGAAGATATTTGAGAAAAAAAATTTCGTCGTACATTTGGCACGTACAGAGCTTTTTTTTGTATAGTAGGATAGCCACTTCCCATCTATAAATGCCTCAAATCTGATTGTTCCTTTATCAATTGCATCCATTGTGTATTGATCACCAACTTTTATTTTGACCGATGTTGTGAAGCGTTCAAAAGATAAAAACCATTCATGGTGAAGATCATCATACGTCAAATGATCGTCAACAATCCACACTTCATTATCAAGTTTAGAATGCATAACCTTACTTAAAAACTTTATCACTGTTACCATCAGTTGAAGTTTCGCCATCATGTATCTTCTTCTTTTTTAGACAATAATGTCAAATATGGCTTTCCCACCACAGTCATAACATTTGAAGTTCACCTTCTTATCCTTGTTCTTTTCGGCTGTAGCTCCACCAAATTTCTTCGCCTGTTGATTGTGACCAATGCCATATTTGCAAGACTCGCTATTACCTTGAATTTTGCTTCTGGCTGCCATCAGCGCTATCAATGCTCCACATTTTTTCGTTCACCGTTGCCAATGCTTCTCGTCAAATGTCAACACGTTCACTAAATTAGCAAATGTTTGTTGGTCCTCACACCTCTCCCACCACGTCTGTCGAAGACTTTCGTAGTCATCTGGTAGTATATCTAATAATTCTACCATTAATAACGACTCATCCGGATTTACGTTTAACTGTTGCATACTTAACACTAATCCTTCGATGTTGACGATGTGGATTACAATATCGTTAGTTGGATTCATAATGAAACCGAAAAATTCAACTTGCATGGTATGAGCGGCTTGCTTTGTTGTTTGAAAACCACGTGTAACTTGATCCACATATCTCTTGCAGATTCACATGTTACCAGCAATGTCATCAATTTGGACTCCAACGTTTTTACGATAACTTGATTCACTGCTCGATTCACCTTGTCCCATGCTTTCATGGCTATACGTTGTTTTCCCAGTTACAGTTGCGTCATCGGTTGATGCTGTTGGCTTCGTGACATCACCAACACACACTTCATATGCACCTTCAATGCCCCGTACCAGGTTTCTAGTAGTGCATTCCCAAAAGCTCCAGTTTTTTGAACCTCACAGTTTTTCTATTCCGTGATATTCCATTGTCAATTCCAGTTGCGTACTTTCAAACCCACAGACGCAATCACTGCCAGTATTCACGTATCCAACATTAACAATCACAACGCTAAGTAACATTTCATTCGAGAGGTATTTAATCGCAAGATGTTTTTGCTGTGCGAACTTTTATTCGCGTGATCAATTCTTACGTTGCTTTTAGACGATAGGGAAAAAAACACTTGTTTCCCATGTTCGGTTGAGATTTTTACATGGTTTAGGATACAAGTGACTGCTTTAAACCGATGGAGCAGAAATTTTACCACGCGGTTATTTATCTCCATCTGTGAACGCTCCCATTTGAACCAATGTATATCAGTGGATAAAATTCGCTTGACAAATACATCGTGCGATAAAATACTTATCGTGTGAAAGAGCACTAAAGAAAGGCCGACTGAAATGGCAGAAACACTTATTTCCTCATTATTCCGCACATAACCCACGCTCTGCTACCATATTGAGTTAAAACGGTGTATGAAATATGATAATCCTTTACTTTATTCAGACATGACATGAAAAAAAATTACTAACAAACCTGGAATTGTTACAACGAATTCATAAAAGCCAACTTAAACATATCAATTTAGAAATGTCCTTGGTTTAAACAAAAAAAAAAACTAAATAATTTTTAAATTTATTTAATGTATTTACCCAAAGAATAACGTGGCTTTTCGATGAGTTTCACACATCTCATTGAATGTTTATTAATGGATTCCTCCTAGACTATGAAAAAGATCGGAACAAATGAAGGGTCATCTTATGATGATTATTTCATGTTACACAGCTTTAATAGTGAGGTGTTTCTTTGATAAACATGATGTTTTTATTGTTATTTCACTTTTTTATGAGGAAAAATGTTTTTTAGTTGTTTTTTGCTTGAAAAGGAAGCGAAAACAATAAAATCTCCAAAGGACATTGTCAGTTAGTTTTTCTATCTCTTATCACTTCCCAAAGGTATTGAGGCATGGAGTAAAAAAAAAAACCTCCTTGCGTCTTGTTGATTTAAATTACTGTCTATAAGTCTAAATGTTCCCGGTTCAGTTCTGAGGAGTTTTAACAAATATAGGCTATCGTATATTTATATACGGGTTTGCTCTTCTATACTATTAGAGCGATAGGATTTTGGTTGAAAATAACCTTTTCGAAAATACACACTTTCGTTTAACATTTTACTACAGTATATCATTAATTAAATTAATTGGTTTTCATAATTTTTTGAAAAATTACACCTGAACACGAGAAAACGAAAATAGAATCCTAGGCCGGATTCCCATGTCCAGGTGTCTCGATGCGGCTGTGTTCGTAACCTATATTTTATAAATAATTCCTATCGCCCAAGCTCTGCTAGTCATATAAGCCTACCGGTGATGAATTAACGGCCGTGGACTGGATGTTTAGCCTGATGTTTAGCTCTGACAGTCCTAGCAAGCAGGCAGTGTAAAATATATGGCTTGAATAAAAAACTGATCCAGAGTATAATAGGCTGGAAACAGTAATGGATGTAAATAAAATAGGAGGATGTAAATATGAAAGGCTTGGTGGCTTCGACTATTGGGAAGCTTGTGCCTCTAAACTTTGCTTAAATTTATCTAAATAATTAAATTTTAGTCCTTAATTCAAGGTGTCTTTGTTTACACGTTGAGAGATTTGGAGTGCACAAATTTCCGGTTTCAAGTAAGCTACTAATTATTCCGATAATGCCGAACAACTAAAATAATAATTATTATTATAGTAAAAATAAATCTAAATAGTACTTTAATTCAAAGACTGTCAGCATAGATAAATTATACCTTGTTTTATTAAAAATAAATACAATCTAATATCTTAATAGCAAACACCATCTGAGATTTAAAATGGGTATTTTACTAAAGAATTTTTTTTCTTCTAAATTATGCTATTTGTACATAGTTTATTATTATTATTATTATTATTGGTGTTTAGAGGCCCATCGACACACTGAGGTCATTAGGGCCTAGTTTATTATTAATGAACCTTTATTCTGTACACCTATGTTAGTAAAAGTCTAATGGTGGCTGTATAATATGTATGTATACATGTCGGGAGAATCTTTAGTACTGTTCAATGATATAGAAACTGAAATTTGGTGAAACTGTAGAGAAACCAATCAAGAGTTGCGCAGATTTTCACAAACTTGAAAACTGGTAAGAAATAAAATGTATACAAAATAAAAACTTTATTTAATTATTAATCCTTTTAATTCGACATGTTATTTGCATTTCAAAAGCAAGTAGAACCTAGAATATAAATTCCAATATCAAATCCAAAGAGAAGTTACAGATTATGCAGTGAGCTGTGTTTATGGTTTGGTTGATTTGTATTCATATTTGTTAGCGAAAAGTTTTTCTTTAGTCAATGAACCTTTTATACGTAACGTTAAACATATTTATTTAATTTTACATAGCTTGTATGTATTCATACAAACCAATTGCTAATTCAATTAAAATACAGTTAACACTGCAGAGTAACAAATGACATAACCCTATAAATAAAACTAATATTTGATTTTTGGTTCGTGTGTGTGGTAAACAGGTCCTAAGTAATGGAACACGCCTAGCAGAGACAAAGCTGTGTTTAAATCTAATCTACGCAACAATTTTAACAGGTTCGTCTCAAAAGAATGTCTGTTTTATAGCAAAAATCGATTTGGCCCTTGTGAATCTTGACATAGACGAAAAATGTATCGTAGGTTAAATGTGGGTTTACTCTATCACAATGATAAATTAACAGACGGGAGGTTGGGTGTTGTGTCTGTTATTAATTAAAAGCTATTTTATAAGCTATGTGCTGTTATAATTACTTGGTTCAGAAAATTAACGTTAAATACCGCAAATAAATAAAAAATAAAAATGTAAAGCTCGTTAAATTAAAAGTGCGTGTTTCACTTTTATTCTGTTTTGATTTGTCTCACGACAGAACAAAATAATTTGTAAATATCCATCGTGATATTAAACTTAAAGTTCTGTTAATCCACTAGAAAATAAAATATTTACGTAATCAGCAGTTTCTAGTTTGTTTGCAAAGAATCATGAGTCCAAATACATTTCTGCTAGCATAGGAATTACTCCACCACCCAAATATATTCTGCTCTCAATTTTTGACGAACGTATGAATCAGGTGGGACTAGAGATGTAAGACGGAAAATTTTCACTATACTTTTTCCGGAAAATTTTCCAAAATGGAAAGTTTTCAATTATTATTTCTGTTAATTAATTTCAACTGATTAAATGGGTAATAATAGTAACGGTAACAATCATAATTAGTGATAGTGATAGTAGTAGTATTTGTAGTAGAAACACCTGCTTTGGTGGCCGCACGGTCCAACGCGCTACTATCGCAATAGTCTGGACTGCCGTTTACACGGATATTGGGGCTCGATTCGGGTGCACTAGGGAAGGTTTTTCCTAAATGGTTTTCCAATCACTCTTCATACAAATATGGGTGTAATTCTTGTAAATTCAACCTTGCTTATCCCTAACTCATTAGCGTAACTTGTAGATAGGCGTCTAACCCGAACGGGTAGTAAGACGCGGGGCTAAAAAAAAGTAGTAAAGAAACAAATGAATGCGAGCCTTTGAAGACCCGTTATGTTCATAAATTATACTTCAATTATTTTTTTGTCATCAATAAAGTAATTAAAATAATTCTAAGGTTGCTGTGACATTTGTCCCCCCACTTATCCTCCATGCTTCCAATCTACCCCTCCCTCACTCGCGTTCCCCCTCCACCATTCTTCTAACCCCCTAATCTCTTAACACACTATATTTTGAAGTACAACCTCTCCACCGCAAGCCGCTACTGCGGAAAATTTTCATCTCTTGGTGGGACAAGATGTTAGAGCTGGGGGCGGTCACCCAGGGTAATTCGTGGGATGCGACGGGCTGTGTGTCACTTGTTCATTTCGCATCTCCTACTTTTCTTACTGCAATAGAGGACTCAAATCCGGGGATTTCCCTAGATACATATGTAAAACCACCACATTGCGGTTATAAACCAACGAACCGTCATTAACGTGTTGGGCAGAAGGTATTTAGAGATTGATTGATTGGCTACTCTTGCGTGTTTCAAACTTTCGTCCGGAAAAACACAGTTGCAGACACCCCGATTAGTAAGGACTCACTCACTTGGCAACTCTCTTGCCGCCAACAATCTGCTTAGCTGTGGTCGGAAGCCGGTTTACCCGCGTCTTACCGAGTTAGGAGAGCTTGCAATCGACACAGACCCGTTAGACCTATGTTCATTCCAAACAGGTTGCATTATTATTGATTCTTTGATCTTTTTTAGCACCGCGTCTTATTACTTGTTCGGGTAAGGTTAGATTCAGAGGAAATGTACTCACATTTGCGTGGGGGGAGAGTGAAAAACAATTTTGGAAAAAAACACTCTTCCGAGATTTGAACCTTGATCTCCCTGTCATCGGGATTCTAGTCAACTTAGGGAGAAGTGCAATTAGACCACGCAACCACCGAAGTGGGTCTTAGATTATTTAATTGTCATTTTATTCTATTACAGGATGAGTCGTTGGGGAGGCTATTAAAATGCATCATCATTCTATGCTCTTAGAGCTTGTCAATAGTATACTTTGGCACAAAAGCGTTTCAATAATAAAAATAAACCGTACTCCATGGTTAACCTTAAAACTTATATTTTGTCTGTTCCGCTTAAAGCTTGCGTACCCAAATGGTTAGAGTTGAAGATAGCCTTTTCTAGGAGACTATAATTTAACCCCTTACTGTATATATATATATATATATATATATATATATATATATATATATATATATA
>CABFVZ010002707.1:39475-72877 GCA_902151445.1 Timema monikensis | reverse complement strand
TATATATATATAACATGTTACGGGTAATGTGCGAAATCTGGATAATGTCGATATTAGCAGGGAAAGGTCACTATTATCCAAGTGCAGTGGATAAAGTCAGAAATAGAAAGTAATTTATATAATTTACGACCTTATCCGGATGATATCGACACTATTCAGCAAGACTTAGATAACGTTGAATAATATTTGTAAAACTAAACAAGTTTCAATACGGATTTTATTTTGAAACAATATTTCGAAATTGGACAGTAAAATAGGTTGTAGCAGTGAACTAACATTCGAAATGCTTCATTTTATGCATTTTTTCCACTAACCCAACCTAATTTAGCCTAGCCTAACTTAAACTAATCTAACAGCCTTAACTCACCTAACTTAATTTAAGTTAACCTAGCCTAACTTAACTAATCTAAGTAACCTAGCGTCAACCATAGAAATTGCCACTATCCAAGTGCAGGTGGATAATGTCACTATTATCTGGATAAACTTCGAAAAACATTATTTAATCACCTCTCCCTCAACATTATCTATGTATTTTGGATAACTTCAACATTCTCTGGATAATATTGACTCAATCTGTGTCCGAACTTTACCCGTAGAATATACATATAATAAAACTCTATTGCATATTTGTACATACCAATTTTTGTTTAGTTTATATTTTTTCTGGCTAGTATGAACAATAAGAAGACCAAATAATACATTTCTAGAATTCTTGTGTCTCTGTTGTTGTTTTTTGTTGAGAGAAAAATCCAAAAGTATTCATTGGATCGAGATGGTATTTCTTCTGTTGTACGCCTTATTTTTTAGAATACAAAGTTAGCTATATAGCTATATCGCTATTTTATCATTGAGCGAAGCAGTGTCAATAAAAAGTTGTTTGGATAAGAAAATTTTCCAGTTACTACTTAACATAATTATCACCCGCCTCGGTGGCGTAGTTGGCTAACGCGCTAGTCGTGTTGAGCTCGACTGCAGAGGACGGGGAGATCGAGGTTTGAATCTCGGTCGGGTGAACTGGGGTGGTTTTTTCTAAATGGTTTTACACTCTCCCTCCACTCAAATGCGGGTTCACTTCCTCTCATTCAACTTTCCCAATTCCTAATTCATTAGCGTAATTAGTACTTAAAGCTTATAAGCCGAACGGGTAGTAATACGCGGTGCTAAATAATAATAAAAAAAATATTTCATTTTTTATAATATTGATTTACAATATGAAAAGCATATTTTTAACCAGTTTTATGAAAAGCTTAATGTTTCGTTTTTTTCAGTGTAGAGGAAACAATAAATGGTTTCTTGCCGACGTCATGGAAATAATGGCCTCGATACAAAAAAAAAACTTGGAAAAATATATGAGCTTACACAAAGTGTCACATAAATATAAACAAACATAAAGGCTCTATCAAAATATATGTGTATATGAACATAAAATGCAACATTATTTATATATGACTAGAAATAATCGGGTGGCTGAAGGCTTGTAATGGTCAATAAAATAAATTATACGACATAATCGCACAATCTTTCTCATATTGTGTACTAGCTCTATATAGGGATAGGTGGCGGATAAGTGCGACAGTTGACTTTCGATTTCCTAGTGCTCAGTGGCGTGTCGTGGAATGTTGCCAGGGTAAGCTGAGTTAGTTTAAATTGTACTTGTGAATTGTTCTCATAACTGAGTAGTACAAAAATTTATAATTTAAGACTTAGATATATTGCTCAAAAATATATAGAGAGAGTTGATTGATAAATTCTGTTAAGTTAGTTGCTGTGGAAAAATAAAATTGCAGATCAAAATTATAATTAGGTTAATTTAAGGTAATAAAATATTGTCAAATAGTGATCATTATACATTTAATAAATAATTCATCATCAATTTAGCAGTATATCAGGTGATGATAAGTATAAAATACATTAAACAAATTGTTTTAAACCTTACAAATAACAAAATAGCTCAAACAATACAATGTTTAAGTTCATAAAAGTTCAAAATTCAAATTATAAAAATTTGGGTTAAAAATTTAACATCTGCAAAAAGATTGTGATTAATTTATTAAGTATTCATATACAACGACTTTAAGATATGGACATTTAATGAAACAATGTTTAAAGAATAGATAATTAATAGAGTTGACAAGTATAGAAGTTGATAAGTACAAAATTTTAATTTATATGTTAGCCAATTTGAAGCGGATATAATTTATGTGGAGAATGTTTTAATATTCTAAGTCTAATCTGATATTTCTGGTTCCGTTACTCCTTCACAACGACTTATTTACCATGATTATGACACCTGTGTGTCGAAACATGTCGGATTGAGTATTCCAACGTCTTTTAACGCCGGAAATGCAAAAAGGAGTAACGGGACAAGAAGTATCATATAAGACTTAGAATATTAAAAAATTCTCCATATCAATTAAGGGGAAAAGATGATGATAGTGAATATGATGAGGCTGATTCAATGAAGAGCTTAACTAAAGCTAAATTAACCACACACGGGTGACCATGGGAATTAATACCCTTTCGAGAAAAATCACCCAGTACCAGTCAGGAATCAAACCTGAGACCTCAAGGTCCCCGGACAGGTGATCTGACCACCATACCACGAGGCCGTCTAATAAATGGTGTATTATTTCTAAACACGGCTCACGCCAAAATGGAGGTGAAAGCTATCAACATATCACTCTCACTACCTTAAAACTTTATATTTTAAGTTTTGTCCAGTATTACAAAAAGAAAATCACAATTATTTAAAATTAGTTTATCTTAAACGACGGTTCACGAAAACTGTCGCTGCTTTGAGTTCAAAGAAAATGATTAGAAACCTCCCTAAAAAATAAACTACTTTTTATAAGCCTGTTTGAATCCAAGATTTCCAATTTAAATTCTAATCCGAATCATCACATACTAACTAGAATCAAATTAATATAGAATGTTTTACAAAAAAAATGTTATTAAACCCAAATAGAATAGCAGGCAAAATTATCTACATTTTGTTTTTAGCTCACTTTAAAAATAAGGTCAGTAAATCGTATTTAATTAATGATGAGATTTTAATTAATGTATGAGACTCGCAGATTTATATGGTTAAGTCAAATAATGGATCAATGCTTTAATTAGTTTTTTAAACGTATTCAAATTCTTGACTTTTAAATTCGAGTTACTGTAAGTTCTAATGAACTTGAATCTGGGATGAAATTGAGGTTGGAATTTTTAATCCGATTTGAATTTTTCAAATATTAATATTCGGAATCTTGAAGCTTACAGGTTTAAATTTGTAACAAGATCCAATCAGAATGTTCGAATATATTTGAGAATGATTGATTTAGTGGTTTTGACTTCAGAACAATCTTTTCCATTAGCTACTCATCTGAATTTATTCGTCAACGTGACGCAAACTTTAACACGTAAATCTACGCTCAGAGCTTGCTGGGACAGTTCAGCTACGTTACATGGTTTTCAAGTGAATCTACGTACAGCTGCGGTCACAAAAATTGGCCAGATTTTAAGTCTAAGTGCCGAGTTCCATTGCATGGTATAATTTTTTTTATTAAGTCTAGAACATCAAGATCGCATCACATTTATTACTTTCTCGCTATCTNTATTGTGATCGTCAAAAAATCGAAATCGAAATTTTAATGATTCTCGATGCTTCATGACCCCCCGAATCAGAAAAAGTGGTTTTTGAATTTCCGTATGTCTGTCTGTACACCCAACAAGAGCCTAAACTATTTTAACAATCAGGCTAAGACTTGGTATCTAGGGTTTTCATAGGGTTTCCCCGTGGGGTTTTTGGAATGGGATATGTAACCCTAAAATTAAGGGTGGTTTATTTAAGGGAAAAAAAGAGAAAAAGTCGATTTTTTCAAAATTGCCTCTAGCGGTATTGATTAAATTTCATTTCTAAACATTTATAAATATTCCAAACAAAATGGTTACTCTCAATATTTCGGCAAAATGACTTAGTTTCGGTCTGATGAGTAAATTATATTTTTTTATCATATCTCTGAAACTATTTGAGATATGAAATTACTTATCATTACAAATATGTAGATCTATTTATAATACAAATATTTTATTCAAAGCATAATTTTATAAAACCAATAACTTTCAAGCTATACGCAAATATTTATATTTTTTAACTTTTCGAACACCAAAGGTAAAGTAGTGAGACCATAAAAAAAATCTAACCTGAAATGTTGATGGATGTCGACGTCTCATGACCCCAGAACCCTAAAAAGTGGTCTTTGCAGTGGCGTTTGTCTGTGTGTCTGTTTAAACTTAAAATTAAGAGTAGTTTAATAAAGAGAGAAATGAGAAAAAATCTATTTTCTCAAAATCGGCTCTAACGATTTTGGTTAAAATTCGTATCTAGGAGTTGATTAAGATTATAAATAAATTGGCATTTTTCTTTTTTCCCGTGAAAATGACATTTAGGGTACTTTACAGAAGCTGAAATTTACGTATCTCCGCAACTATTTGAGATACTAAATAACTTGTAATTGCAAAATTGTAGTATTAAAAATAAAAAAACTTTTATATGAATTATATTTTTATAAAACCAACAGTTTCTGAGATATTGGTAAGTATATTAATACAATTTTGTGAGCTTTAGTTGTAAAGAGAAACTACTTAAGTTTTAACGCAATAATTCTCCAATGCCATAGAGTAATTAAATATAAGTAAGTCTCTAAAAGTTTATGTTGTTTTTCCTTAAACCTCTTGGGATAAATGTTTGTACAACGATTATCTATATCCATTTTGGACTCAATAGTCAATATTTAAATTGTTTATTGGTCAAAATTTATAAATGAGTAATTTAATAGCAATGTGATGACAAGAAGATGTGCAACACCTAATAAAATGTCGGAAAGGTTAACTGGAATTAGAAATTTTAATACGAAGTATTGACCCTTGTGGACCCAACATTGATCTTTTTTTATCGGTCCAAACATACAAATGAGGACATTAATATTTTTTAAATAAAATTATAAAATTTAAAACCAAGACTCAATTTTTTTTACATAGGTATAGTGCAATATATACTTGGGTTTGCCAGTGTATATTATTTCGTTTCACATATTTTACGAGTTTTGATTAAATATCTCAATTTTTAAACAATAGAGCGAGAAAGTCCGTGCGGAGTTCCATTCCACTTATTTTATATTGTGCCAGCATGGAAGAGATGTGGGCTGAGAAATTAATATATTGTTTGGTTTTAGCATTAGAAAAGAATGTTTAATAAAGAGAAGATAAAAGGAAAGAATCTTCTCATTTATCTTCTATTTCCCCTTCCTTAATTCTACCATGGGAAGTAGAATTTCACGGATAGTACAGTAAAAAACATGAAATCATGCATGGAAATAATGACTATATAAGTAAAATTAAATTTTAAAAAGATACTACCCGAAGAAAAATGTTATTAACTAGGCATAATTAAGTAGGTCAAGTACTAAAAAACTGAGATTTGCATTTGATAAATTATGAGGCTATGTAATTTGCATTTATTAACTTTATAAACTATGTAATTTACAGTTGATAAATCATTTGTATTTAGTAACATTCTTATAAGCTATTAATTTTCATGACAAGGTTGCTAGTACACATTACCTGCTGACCTACAGATATCACGTATTATTTTCTTTACTGAGATTACCTTCATGATTTGAGAAATGAGTCAAGAAGCCCCTAATAGGAAATGACCTCGTCTATAAATCCAAACATTAAGAACAAATTATGGGGACGCTTTGAATGTTAATTAGAACTCAAAACAACCATAAGACATTATACCTAAGTTTTTCGAGGGCGACTTATTTTGCTAACAAAAGAAAGTTCATAAGTTGTGATTTAACACCCTAGAACTAATTTTTTTTCTATGGAAACAGGATTTACTGCACCATGAAATACACATGAAACTGTCTTAACTCGTTCGATTAAATATGTTATTAATGTAAAAGATAAATTATTCTTTAAAAAAAGTAAAGCATGTATATCTTGTAAATATCTTCAACACAATATAATTATGTGTTTTATTAGCTAAAACGTGTATAATAATAACATCGACATTGGTTGTAGTTACTTAATGATTTAGCTTAGTACACTATCTCAGTATAATGAAAAAAGGTTTCTTGGATAATCTTTTTTCTAATATGAAGCTATCGCCCTAGGTATTATTACCCGTTCGGTTTATACGCATCAATCCCTTACTTACCTTTCTTAATGGTGTGAGACTAGTTCTGGAAGAGTAAAAATATAAATATGTGGTCCAATTTCCATTGGAGGGCCTTTTAGAAAATACACACTTTTCTTGTGACAAAATTGATAACAACATTACTAATGTTATTTTATAGGCAGGCCTACTTATAATATATATCGACTGACAGCAGCTGTTATCTTCATGAATTGACGTATGAATACGTGAACGTAGATCTAATAACTTTTCTAGCTGTTAGATAAGGCCCTGCAAATTAAAATTGAACTATATAAAATCAGGCTTTTAAATAAATATAGATGGGAGGTGAGTAGACCTAATTAAAATCTTCAATACTGAACTATTTTTACTCATAGTCTTTAACTTGTACCAAAAGCTATAATTGTCTGCACACACATTATATGTATACATACATAAATGTACATACACATATATATGTACCACATAATGAAATAAAAGGGCCTATATTCTAACTACTAAATAATCAACACCATAAAATAATTAAATAATTAAAGGGATTTTATTATAATTAAACATATTTTTCTATTTTAATGCTCGTCATGTCACAATATTTCTTCTCCATTATTTTTTAACCTAATAGAAAATCAGCAAACAATGGTAAACGAAATCTGATCACTAAGCGAGATTTGAACCTCGGCCTCCCCGTTCCCAGAAAACCAAACTAGACTCTCCTTATTATCTCTACTCAACGGCCATCATAATGGACAAAAAAATACGTGAAATTCAGGAAAGTTTTAGCCGAACTGTTAATCATATTCTTTAAATTGAAAAGTGTAGTGAAAAATGACCCTAATCTCGGGACAATCCCAGGATAGCTCAGTGGTAGAGCTTTGACGTAAGATTATTATTATTATTATTAGCACCGCGTCTTACTACCCATTCGGGTTATACGCACTTACACTAATGTGAAATGGTAGTGTGATTGTGAGATGAAATGAAGGACCTACAGTTTAACGTGGAATCCGAACCACGGTGGAGGCCTGGCATTCCCCACATTCACAAGATGTCTTGTCAGAGGTGGAGGAAGGGTTTGGTAATCAGATAAATCTTTGCCGGGACCGAGGATTGACGTAAGAATTCAAATGTCTCGGGTATGATTATCGTATCCGGGTGTCATTTTTTAATTCAAATAATATATTTGATTTAGCTATAACTGTAACTATCAAATATAATAGCTTTGCTATTTAATTGATCATTATACTGTTAATGCTTTTTCACTTGAACAAAATAAGATCTCATACCAGTATCACGATCAACTTAACGTTCACGTAACGTAAAGAAACAACGTTTAGGATCAGGATTCACGTAACGTAAAGCAACAACTTGATCTAAACACAAACAATGAATTTAGACTAACTGAAAACAAATGGTTAAATAAAATGGAACCCTTAAGTGCCTTTTCACAATGAGACACACGTTTAGGATACTGTGTAGTTCTGCAAACTACCAGCAGTCAGGAGTTTATTTCCTCTTTCTTCTCTTCCAACTTCACTTTGAGAACAATAGAAACAATAGTTCTCGCATGAGTCCATTTTATTTAATAATAAAAAAAATGCTACCCACTTTGTTGGCAATCAAGTGTCAAACACTGTTGTTGACTTATCAGTATTCGCCACAAACATTAGTCTGAGACATTTGTGTCCCAGTGTGAATAGGTCCAAATAGCTAAGACTGATTAGGCCTTGAGTACTTGTAATAGAAACGTACTGTAGCTACAGAATATCCATGTTGACGTTGTTCATAACTTGATTGGTGGACAGGGGACACGTGGCACACTTCATTTATCGTAACGTGACGTGAAAGTTATCCCAAGGATAAATCTTATATTAAGGGAACGTCACTTTTTAAGTGCTTCGTGATGAGTTTCATTTGAAAACATGAGAACCTTTACGCTGTGTTACGTGAACGAGTGAACGTTAAGTTAATAACTGTGATCCCGACATCAGGTATTTCTTAGGGCTGTACAATTCGTTTGTAACTCCTCCCGACGCAACGCTCTCCAGCGACTAGCCGAGGCTGTTGCAGTCTCATCAGGAATGTGTATTTTACAACCAAACAAGCAAAGAAGATACGAAGCTCATTACCGCCTAGATAACCATGGGATTAAAATATTTATATTTAATCGTTTATGCATTTATAAAATATTGTATAGTATTTAAAAAATATACATAACTTATTCAACATGAATGCCTTAAAATTACTCAAAAATGTCTAAAAATGACTAAAAGCTACCTTTAAAATATATATTTCTACAACAAGGGAATCATAAACAGAATTTATGAACTTATGAGCATTATATGGGACGAAGAAAGAATAATAGTATATGTTAACAAATTTCAGGCCCTTGTGATAACCTTCTCAGTGCTAGTGTTCGACAGGCATACCTGACTTTTTTTTTATCACCCCATCTTACTACCTGTTCGGGCTATGGGCTTAGATAATATTCACGCTAGTGATTTAAGGGATTAGGAAGGTTATATTTAGATAAAGTGTACACGTATTTTCTTGGAGGGAGAGTGAAAAACTATTATGGAAAATCCACCCTCAGCACACCCGACTGAGATTTGAACCTCAATCTCCCCGTCATCAGCAGTCTAGTCGACTGCAAGATAAGAGCCCAAGACCATGCACGCACCAAAGTGGGTCATATCTGACTTTTATCCATGTGGTTGGCTCCAAATATTCGTATGGATGCACACGAGGCGTTTCATTCAATAAAGTGGTACGATAGCCTTTGGCTAATTCGACATTTGTTATTTAAAAAAAAATTCAATAGTTCGAACCCACCATAGTTAACCATAAAATTTATATTTAAATTAATGGTCAAAATAACATTTAATTATAATTTTAGAAATAAATATTTGGGTAACTTGAAGCCTATTCAGCGTTAATTTTCTCGAGTTTGTAATAATTTCAAACCCTTATTAAATCGCCCAATATTCCAAGCATGTCATATAAAGAAAGTTATGGACGCATGGTAAAAGATAAAGTGGAGAATTATGCATCTACGGCGAATGGGTTTCATAGAATAGGAGATGGGTTGGATCAACTTTAATTGCTTGTGTGTGACATTAAAATCACGTAACGCCCTGATTTATTCTAGTCTGCTATTTTTGTATGTTAATATTTATATGATTTATATTTTACCTTTAAATGTTTCTTGTTTTTTCATGTAATGCATATATTGTTTAGGAGGGTTTATAATATATATTATTTTTATATTTATTGATTCATTCTTTACCAGCTGCTTAGATAGTGTAACCGCATGGCTTCAATTGGAAGGCTTGTTTGTGTAAACATTGTATGTTGTGATTTGCGAATGACAAAACGAATGCTACGAGGTTATTTTGATGATTCAATAAACAAATAAACTAGAGGAGCTGATTCAAAATGTGGTGTCAGCATTCCTTAGCTTGAAACCAGGCCAGCGGCCCGGTTAAGATGAGAGGGTTTGAGCCCCTCTGAGGGAACCCGGTTCAGCGACCCTGTAGGGACCACCTAGGAATCAGACAGGCCATTGGGTAAACCTCATACATCTCGTTTTGTCACACGCTTCCTAATATTCTATTAATTCTATCAATCTAACTTCACTTTTGACATCAAATTTGTAATAGTTATAGTAGTATTAATAAACTTTCTGAAATCCAAGTCTAATGTCCCTCACGAACCCACACAAGTATTTATATAATCCCCCCTTTTCCTCAGCCAAAAACATTCTGACAGACCTTAGGCCCACACAATTTGAATATACAGGAACGGGGGGGCGGGGGGGTTGACAATTTACTCATAAAAATGATTGGTGGAAATTTTGTATATCTCGAATATTTTTAGATATCCCTTGGAATTAAAAAAGTTATACTGTATTTACTTATCATCGCCCAATACGAATGATTGCATATTTTCTCTTGGTTATCATTTTCATTCCAACCTCTTTTAGCTAAGATGTTGTGTGGAACGTAACAAATAAAAGCAAATCACGCAGAAATTATGAAGCGGTTCGTGGTATTAGATTCGTATTGCACTTGGTCATAGTTGACGAGTTCAAACTTTGAATCCGGCTGGGTGCTATAATTGATCTATGGCACTGGTTTTAATACCCTTATTTCACTAATGCGATTGCATCTACGATAAGTTACCCTCTTCATCCCTTAAACTATGTCGTTAACTACTCTGAAAAAGAAAATCAAGAAACACTGTTTTGAATTCAGTCAATACAAAAGCACTCGCATCGGTGTGCATGCGGACTAAGCGTCAAGCTCGTCTAGACAAGTTTTTCCGTAACGGGGAGATTTGGGTTCAAATATGGTCGGCTTATAGAGAGAGGTATCTTCTTAACTTATTTCTCACTCTTCCTCCACGCAAATTCAAGAACATTTCCTCTGAATTCCACCTTTATAATCCCAACCCCATTAGTAACCAGCCCCGTGATGTAGTGGTTAGTACACCTGGCTACGAGCCTAGGGAGCCCGGGTTCGATTCCCGGCTGGTACCTCCTGGTCATATATTTCATACGGTAAAAAAAAAAACTCTTCCTCCAAGCAAATTCTAGTACACTTTCTCTGAACTCTACCATTCTCACCCCAACCTAATTAGTGTAGTTCATTAAATTCTGATAACCCACGTGACTAGTAAGACGCGATGTGCGCACACACACATACGCACGTAAAATATACAGACGTGAAAACATCACTTTTTCTAACTCTTTACATTTTATGTCGACTATACCACCTATTTAAGATTCGCAAAACATTAAGAAACTACTTCCTAGTCTCTAATTTTTTTCCATAGTGTTTTATTATATTGGTACATGTATAATTAAGAAAACTTGATTTATCTTATCGTATATTTTTTTGTTCCATTGTAAGCTCAATTACCTCCCTGTTGGTGCATTGATTTCTTATTCAGTGGTGCAACGTAGATCAATCTTCAGTGCATACGTTGGGACATATCCAATCAGTTAATGGGGTTCATACAAGTGTTTCATTATTAATGTTTTCCTTGAACTGGTGCCAATAGTGGTTTCGCTACATCAGGAAATCCATCTGACAGATCATAATGCAAATAGAACTACTTTAATGCATTCATGCCCTCGACAGTGACAAACAATGTCAAGTTTTATAGATGTAATTCAACAAGAGTATTCAAATATTCTTTAAACTGGACTTTGTCAATTAATACTGAGGCCACTATTCCCGCTACGAGCTCAAGAAATTGATTATTGTTTCCTCTACACCTAAACATGTATAATTTACTTCAATGTGTAAGATATATTCTATAACTATAATTTTTTGTAATTAAATATTCCAAGTATAATTTTCATGGCATGAAACAAATTTCTAAAACATTTATTTGTGTATACTTTTCATGGTGTGAGATATATTTGTATAAACTTTTATTTGTGTGTAAATAAATATACCAAGTATACTTTTGATGGTGTGAGATATATTTGTAAATAAATATTCTCAGTTTACTTTTCATAGTGCGAGCAACTTTTATTTGTGTGAATAAATATTATAAAAACTGTTACGTTTGTGATTTAACGTCTACACCCCCTCCCTCCTGTTCTATGAATACAAGTTATTTAGCTTATAAGCTCAGTCTCAAACTTTATGGACAAGTTGAAACTACCATTTTAGACTATCATCAGCGACCCTTCCGGCTGTGGAAAGTCACATTTTGTAGCTGACTTTATCCGTCACTTGGACACAATGTGTGACGTTAATTTTGATAAAATCACCTGGTATTATGCTTTATGGCAACCGGGATTTGAACAAGATGGGTCAAGTCCTCGCGTCATATTCTGTAAGGGTTTTCCGGAAATGGATGACACCTGTAATGACTCTCCACAGCTGATTATCCTGGACGACCTGATGCGTGAAGCCAAATATGTGGTCGTCGATTTTTTCACCAAAGGATTCCACCATCAAAATATTAGCGTCATGTACTTTACACAAAATATATTCCATCAGGGAAAGGGCCAAAGAGACTTTTTCTTAAACGCACATTATATCATGCTTTTTAAAAATCCCAGGGATAAAGCTCATAGTCAATACTTTGCACGTCAAGTCTGTCCTGAAAACCCCCATGTTTTACAAGAGGCTTACGCTGATGCTACAAGTACTCTACACGGCTATATATTGTTAGATTTCAAACAAGGTACACCAGAAAGGTCCAGATATAGAGCCCACACAAATGTCGGGTGCTGCGTGTACCTACCACTCAAAAGCTATAAAAACACCGACACTTCCCGATTACAGATCATGTCATAACCATGAGTCCCAAAGTGCTGAAGAAAGCTGCTCTGCTATGTGCGATGCATCGCATGAACCCGCAACAACGTGTCACCTTGCTGAAAACGGTCGACAAGAAACTGATCAATTCTGTTTGTGAGTGTGCCTACAATACTTGAAAAAGGCGTGTGCCGTTGAAAAATGTGCACAAGACAAAGTTACGTGCTCACGATCAGTTGTTGCGCAAGATAGTCAAACGAGGAGAGTACTGGAAGAAGAAGAGACGACTACTCGTTCAAAAAGGAGGAGCGTTCCTGCCCTTACTTTTAACCTCTTTAATCAGCGGTGTCCTCGGTTCTTAATTCAACAAGTAGATAATGGAACACACAAAAAAGATGATATTAGTGTCCCCGGAAACGTTACACCATTACGAGAAATACCACCAACAAGTGGCATCGGCCACAAATCTAATGGTCTCCGAGCTTGACAAGGAAATAAAAAAAATCTTCGCTTCAAAACTTGACAAGTCTAAATTGACTTTATACCAGTAAGTGTTACAGCGCTATCTGCACTTTAGTCAACACCCTCCACACATCCATCCTGGAAACTACAGCACTATCCATGAATTGATCAAAGCCCTAAGCGAAGTAGAGGCGTTTAAAGGGGATTCCAGAGTTGTATTCAAGTATACAAACTCCAACAAAAAAGTGGACGTTGTTTCTTCTTCACCAAATATACAGCTGCTGAGTTTATCAAGTCAACTAAGTCTACGGCTTGGTTTCGATCCTCTGACTAATCTGATCAAAGTCCCAAAGTCACCGTAAGCCGCCAACATTCTACTAGGCTTGCCCTCGCAAATGTACATCTACATGGATATCCTCGATCCTCAGCCCGTGGGTGGCATTGTGGCACCGCTGTTACGTATCGTCGGTATCAACAACATAAACTATCTCTACGGCATACATAAGACAGTTAGCTATACTCAGATGCACTACATGCCCGTACTTAGAAGGGGAATTGACAACCTGGAAATCAATATAAGAACAGACATTGGTGAACTTGTACCATTCGAGTTTGGAAAATGTGCGTGAAACTTAATTTTCGACGCTGCTCAACATGAACTGTCCCTACCAAAGATACTACATTGACCAGGCTGGAACAGGAATATCTTCGATCTACCACGGTGTTCCCTATCAATATGGGCCTGGAATAGGAAGATTTTTCAGCGACCTTTTCAAGAGCGTCGTACCGTCACTGAAAAGCGGCGTGGAAGCCATTGGAAAACAGACGCTTCATACGGGTATCAGCGTGCTCTCCAACGTCGCCAATCAGCGTCGTCCTTTCAAAGAGGCGATACGGCAGCGTATCGGTGAGGCTGGAACAAACCTGAAACGCAAGGCGGAGCAGAATATTGACACACTTATGACTGGATCAGGCTATAAAGGGTGTCGCAAGAAGCACCGACGTCAGTCTTCTGTCGTTATCCGACGTAAAAAGGTCAAGAAAGAAGCGGTTGATATTTTCAGTTGAAATGCCGTTTCTACACCCCCAGTCCTGCGAGTGTGCCAGCAGTGAACTCTATCTTTTTTCCGTCCCACCCGTGCAAACCAGTCTTGAAAGTGGGTAATGGCTCCAGTACAAACCTGTCCCTTCCCTCACCGATGATTCGCCCATCGAATTTACCGTTACCGAACAAAGCGAGTTCTATATCGATCTTTCACAGACCATGCTCTAACTCAGGGAGGCCATCATAAACCCGATGGGGACCAGAGGAGGATAAAATCGCTCCCGTCAACAACGGTTTACATTCACTATTGACACAGGTGGATGTGTTATTAAACCAAAAACTAGTCTCACTGCCCAGCAACACATATGCTTATATAGCGTATAGTAGCCCCATGGCTTCTTTGGTGCTGACTGACAGCTCACATCTGACTTCAGGCAGCTTTAAAAAGTTACCAGACCAAATAACGTATCCCTACGATGAACCAGATGATCTGCAAAAACATGTGTTTAGCTGCTGTCACTTTTGCCAGTAAAAATTTAGGTATATACCTAAATGTTGACTGTCAGAAGTCAGCTGTGAGCTGTCAGTCAGCACCAAAGAAGCCATGGGGCTACTGTACATTGAGACGATGCTCATATACAACAGTGACGCCAAAATAATACATTTGACTTGTTATCTGTGGTTCGCAGACAGCCCCGGAACTTTTGAGGAGGCTAATGCTGGCAACAAGGGATTTGAGGTCCGTCACAGTCTCACCACAAAAAGTAAGACAGTGGATATTTTGGGGTATCTGCACGGTGACGTGTTTAACCAAGAGAAATACATTATGAACGGCACCGAACTCAGAGTCAATATGGTCCGTTCCAGAGACGGATTTTGTCTTATTGCCGTCGCTGAATTCCCTCACTTTAAGGTTCTCATAGCTGAAGCTGGTGCAACATGACAAAGTAGCACCTTTTATACTAATGGCACATGCCAAGGCATTATACGTCAGTCCCGCAAAGTATCCCATCACCCACGTGGAAGTAAAAACACTCACTATTCCTACGGGTGTGCGAAGGAAATCACTGGACAACGTATTCACCGGACATTTACCCAAACGATGCATCGTGGGATTTGTATCAAACGCGGCGTTCAACGGAGACGCCACCAAGAACCCGTTCAACTTCCAAACCTACGGCATGAACCATTTCTTGCTGTACGTGGACGTGGAACAAGTGCCGTCGAAATCGCTACAGCCCGATTTTTCAAATGGCAACTATGTCATGGAAAGGGTATCCATTTCATGAACGAAGGTAGTTACATCACACGGGAAGCCTTCTCTAAGGGATATCATATCATGGCTTTTGATCTCACACCTAATATGTCCACCCCCATGTCATCACATTGGAATTTGACGAGGCAGGGCTCTCTGAGCATTGAAATGAGCTTCACCAGAGCTCTCACCTAAACCGTCAACTGTATTGTGTACGGGGAGTTTGCCAAAATCATCCCCAATGACAAGGACAGAAACGTCGTAACCGATTATGAGAGTTAATATAAGCGACTTCCCGTCCCTTACACTCGTCATTTAAATCATGGACATCACTGTGGATTTTTAGAGTTTCATCGACAACAGCAAACAGTCTATCGTCAAGGAATTGAGTGTTTTAATTGTATGCAGTACATTACGTCAATATTGGGTGTTAAAACCCCCATACGCTATCGAGGAACTTTCATCTGCCGCTAAAAAGCAAGCCGACTATATCATCAACAAACTGCATGGTATTACCTGGGATAACGGTGATGTGTATTAAAGCCTGCTCGAATCCCTCATCTCCCGTGCCACAACGCGTGCAGAAACCCTCTACGTAGAGGGGGCAGAAAAGAAAAAGTTTCTAGTCAAATACACGTCTACACCCATCGTAGATCTGTTCGACAGAGGTTGTTCGTCACTGAAAACACTTAAATTGGGCCGCACCATGTGCATGGCACATAGTTCTGTATGTAATTACTGTTTGGCCTCCATAGTTTGGGGACTTCAAGATTGGATGGTTGAAGATGGACACGCACACCATAAGACGTGCGCTGAAAACAAACCCGTGGTTCTGTTCTATAAGGTCAGGTGTTTTCCCTGATGATCAACTACCCGCAAGAATAGCTCACCTGCTGCTCTCGTCATCAAAACTGATCTACACACCAAGCCTGGGGCGCATTGGGTCGACATCTTTATTGACAAGAACGGCGTGGGAGAATATTTTGACAGTTATGGTTTTCCACCCCGTATAAAGTCACATCTGGCATTTATACACAAAAACACTTCCGTACTTCTCAGAGCACGCTAAAACTTCAAAGCATCGCCTCAGACGTTTGCACCATTACTGTCTCATGTACCTTCTCTATCGCACCAAGAACATCCCGATGAAATCTTTCCTACCCCTATTCTCGCCCACCAATCATACAGGCAATGACGCCAAGGTGGTGATATATTACAACACATTTTTCAAGACTTTAGTGTCCTGCCACCCCTCAAGAGGCTGCGTCCAATCAGCGTGCGCCTATTAAAGGGGCGTACCGGTGGCGTGCAGGCCATAACCGTGACAATTGTCGAAGTGATCAAACATAATGGAAGGTCAAGACGTTTGCACCCACAAAGCAAAACTGATGAAGCCACTCACCATCACCAGTATTTTCAACACTTTGTTCCCACTGGACGAAGTTGATGCTAAGCGAGTCATCGTTGTCATGAGTGTCAAGAACAACTTTACGCCCTATGTTCAGCTAGAAAAATGCGGAGGGAACTGTGCGGTGTTTAACCGTACAGAGTGGCAAGAACTGGGTAGCTACAAGTCGGTCATATAAAAGTTTTTCAGCAACACGCAACCTCCTCAGAAGATTAGTCTGACTAATCAAGAAATCTCTCTGAAACGCATGCGCGGTAACCGTATGGTCGTCATCAGCGAGAAACAAGACGCCGGACTCAAACGGGTTGCCTATATATAACCTTGCTGGGCGTGCCTTTGTGATGTGTGGGACCTCATCGACTTCGCCGTCGATCGACGGGATATGTGGTCAACACCCATCGCACGATATTGTAACGATTTGATCGATACACTCGTCGTGGATGTATGCAACACGCTAACAGAATCAGTGGATGTCATCGATCTCGAACAGCCTACGGTGGAAACGCACATCAAAAACCTGGACCCTATCAGTGCTACCTACTATACACGTCAAGTCATCAGTTTGGTCTATTAGATGCTGGATTGTGAATTAAAAACAATTTTACCAACACATCTAAGAGACACTGTAGAAAAACGTATGCACGAATATATGAGGCATTCTTGTAAAAGTGTATAATAAATATTATGTATGATGTCTGTAAAACTTTTAATGTTTAATAAATATATGTTTTGTAATATCTTGTTTTATTCATGGAAAACTTTTCTGTCCCCCTTACACTTAGATACGAGTCTCGACTTGTCGAGCCGTCAAACTGACACCAAACATGAACATGGTCAATGACCTAGCTCACGGTTTCAAGGTCTGTCTTGACGTCCGCCAAACTGGTGCCAGTCATCAGGGAAAACTCATCTTGACATCATTCAAGGTCACGAACTATTCTTGTCCCGACTTGTCTTGTAGACTCGTCAAACTAGCGCCAGTCACCGGGGAAAAAACCCATGACCACATAAGGGGTCGCGACACCAAGAAATCCCATTACCACATAGGGGAGTCGAAGGGTGTTGCAACACATACCTCTAAGGAGGGGAGGTAGTGAGTGGAAGTGAAAGGGGTCTCAAGGCAGGGGGAACCCTCTCTTACACTCTTCGCTACGCTGCCGTCAAGAGAGCTTCGTGCTCCGTGTTCCCTCTGATGACGAGGGAGGAATGCCCATCGTCGTGGACTGCACACCAATAAATAAATAAAAAAAACTTCAACGCCTCGTCCCAATCCTACGACAATAACTCCCCCACACCAATAAAACAGCTACTGATGGAATAATATTTTTCCAAAGACTCTGTTGTGGAAATAGACTACTAAATCGTCACTTTATTGTTTGATTATACTCAATAATAATATTTTTCCAAAAGACTTGACTATGGAAATAGACTATTAAACTTTCACTTTGTTCTTTAATTATATTTAAGGAGAATATTATTTCAAAGATTCTAAAGTTGAAATATACTCTCAGAACTTTCGTGTTTCTTGTTTAAGAATAGTTTTCCAAGGACTCTAAAAAGGAAATATACTTCTATACTTAAAATTTGGCATGCTAGAAATATGTCTTATTTGATTTCTTAGTTATGATGTTAATTCAAAACCGTTTCAAAAGCTTCCAATAATACTACTCTATGGATTACTGTAAAATGTATCTTCACATTACTAATTAAAGGAATAATGATGAAAATATAATTTTTCTTCCTCCATAATTGTGCTAACATAAGCTCCTACTTTTCAAATTACGTGCTTCCTATTAAAATCACACTAAAAATATATATCTATATACGTACTTGTGTGTGTGCGTGTGTGTGTAAGGAGTCCTAAAGTCTTTCGACGTTTAAAATACGGCCCATCGTTAAAAAAATATGATTAGAAAATTAAACTCAACGTAATCTACTGACGCACTAAAATTGTTGTTTTGGACAAAAACGATTTTTTGTTATAAAAACTTATTTAAATTTTTGTTCCCTTCCAACTCACCTTAAGATGGGGTCCTAGTGAGCGCGAATTTAGTGCATTAATTTTGGATTTATTATAGCATTTTTTTTATAAAATAAATCAAATATTTCTTCCATAGAAACATAGAGTTTGGTTTTCTGCACATGCTAATCTCAACAGTTGTTGAATATCTGTCATGATCATAGCGTCATTTGGTGACAAACTTTTTAAATAAAGTGAAAAAGCTGTCAATAAATTTCAGGACACCTTCGACAGATATTCAACAACTGTTGAGATTAGCATGTGCAGAAAACAAAACTCTATGTTTATACAGAAGAAATATTTGATTTATTTTGGCCAAAAAATGTATGTTATAAAAACTTCAAAAACACTGCCTTAAACTCACGCTCACTAGCACCCCACCTTAAGTGCTTCAAGTAACTTTTACGACTGTCGGTATAAAAGCACCTTTAATTTGTATATGGACCCATCCCAGTGGTCGAATGGTCTAAGGCGTCACTCTCACAATAAACTAGACTGCTAATGATGGGTGGAGTTCAATCCCATTCGGGTGTATTTAGAGTGTTTTTTCCTTAATTGTTTTCCACTTTCCCTCCACGCAAATGTCCCTACATGCAATGGCGGGTACATTTCTTTTAAAGTCAACCTTAAAAATCACTAACATATTAGAGTAATTAATACATAGGGGTGTAACGCGAACGGGTAGTAAGACACGGTGATAAAAAATTGATATGTATAATATATAAGTGTATTTACTTGGCCTTGGTTTGTAAGTCTTACATTGCTTGGTACCCGCCCACTTCTATTGGACACTGCTTAAGAATAAAGTGATAAATGCAATCTAATTCCGTGATTGAAGGGGCGATTGTATTTCTGAATCAAGTATCTTATGAAGAATTTGTTGAACAATACAAACGGATTGGAACCAATGTCGCCCAAACCTAGGTGCGGAGAGTAATAATGATGATAGTAATATTGTACTCCATTATGTTGGTGGTCACGAAGTAATCATTCTACCTTACATTTTGGTATATAGAGCTTTTCCACGACATGATAAAGAGACAGGTTTAGCCTTCAAATAATCCCATTGTTTTATCATTTTAAAATACTCCTATTAAAATGTAGTCATTTTAGAAACTACCAAACATGGTATGTGTCAAACACACTCACAAGGAAACAAATTTCCTTATTTGCTTCTTATCATGATATATTTTTAAACCAGGACATCAATTTAAAGTATTTGATTCAGTCGATGTTCCCTAAATCCCCATAAACAAAATAGTATAAACAAGACTAACTTGAATCTAGAACAGACATAACACCCAATCCCTGGCCGTTAATTTATCACAATGAAAGGTGAACAAACATTAAACCAATAATAAATGTTTCGGCCATGCCAGGAATCGAACCCGGGACTATTAGCTCTATCTTAAGACATGTTACCGACTGGGCTACGCTGACAACATGGGGAAAGGGGGAAGTGGGTTAACTTAAGATCTTCGAGACATTATTTTCATCCCAATTAGTGCCTAAAATCAAATGGTGTTTGTGTATGTGTTTATCTTATCACTTTTATATTACAATTCTTGAAGCCAGGGCTGGGTGTAAATTATTGAGACAGTAAACTGTAATAGATGCCTCAAGTCATCACTTTTATATTACAATTCCTGACGTTAGGATAAGTTGGCAAGTAGTGGAGTGACGCAGCATAGGGATTCTTATAGCTCACTTATAGAAGTCACCTGTGATATTTGGAAAACTAGTGTTAAATTGAATAGTTTTATAAGCATTTCCACTGTTCATAGATGAAGTAAAAACGTAACCATTTTACCGTAGTTAAGTTTATATGAGTATAAATTGTAGTCTTAAATATGGGTTTCTGCTAATGGCTTCAGTTTTACATTTAACTTTAAGAATTAATTTAAAAGTATTTTAGAAACTAGTAGTAGGCCTACTGTTTATAAAGATACGTTGAAATACAATATCCTAGTATTTTATAATATAAAATATTACTGCGACAAATTAGTTTCTTATTAAATTCAATTATCTGTAATTTCTTCAAATTCTTTCAATTGGATTGGTATTTTATGCCATGATACTTAGAACACTATTTAAAACATTTTATTCTTATTCACTTTTTCTTATTTTGATATAAATAACATAAAACTAATATTTAAATAAGGTACATTTGCTCTAAATGGCTGTTAAAGTGTGAGAGGATTTATTAGTGTAGGCCTAATGATCATGGTAGACTAGGGTGGTTTTCTCCCCAATGTAGTTTTTATCACATCTCCCCACAAATAGTGAATGTTTACCTTCCTCCCCCTACTATCCTAAGTTAGATTAATTGCTGACGAACAGTACTGGCCCTAATTCCTCAGATGATTAGTTACAGAACATTATGTAAATAGTACTCCGCGTCTCAAAGTGCGTTAAAGCTTTCCACATACCGGTATATAAACTATTGAGGTAGGTGTGATGAAGATAGAAATAAAGTAAGTGTAGCCGAATGTGTGCGGGAAATAATTTATAAAAGAATCTTAAGTAAACAAGACCCCGATAGCAAAAACAAACAAGACGTGAATGATGTCTTTGTGAACTTAAGAAAAGGTATTGTAAGCTACAAAGAGTATTTAACTACTGAACGTTTTACTCAATATTAGTGAACTGAATTGTAGTCATTTGTGGGAACAATGGTTTACTCTAGTCTCAGCCAATCTAGCTTTAATCTTATTATAAAGTTATAGTTTGTTTGTTTATTACGCGTGTAAATAACGCAGTCTTGTTCGCGAAGGTTTGGTCGTGTTTAACATATATTATAGGTTAAAAATGTTATGTTGTAAATGTATTCAAGGATACCTCATTTCTTTTTAACAGGTAATGGCTATTTCTAGATGTTTTAGTTAACATGGCAGTGCACATAGTACTGTCGCCCTGTCGTGACCACCTCGTCACCGACAAGTCTTGCTCAAGGTATTTATGTTTGCTTCCTTTATTGAAGTATGTTGACACCAGCCCATCGTTAGGCCTTGGGTAGTCGTAGTTTATTGACAGGCTCTAAGGTAAAACTAACCTATCTACGATTGTCATTCTAGACCATATAATATAATAAAAATAATAATCAAATTATCTAAGCCATTATTTATGCTTTTTAGTGAGGAATTCTCTATCTAGATATCATATTCTGAAAATTGAAAAATGACACCTGGAGACGAGAATAGAACCTGGTGAAGAATGCCCCTGGACACGGGACGATTCCTATATAGCTCAGTGGGTAGAGCATTGGCGTACTAAAGCAAAGGCCCCGGGTTCGATTCCCGTGTCCAGGTGTCGTTTTTCAATTTTCAGAATTTAATACAAATAATGATAATTCTTAGCACTTCATCTTACTACACGTTCGGATTATACATTTAAGTACTAATTACACTAATAGGTTAGGAATTGGGAAGGTTTAATATAAAGGAGGTAAACCCGCATTTGCGTGGACGTAGAGTGGATAAATATTTTAAGAAAAACCACCCCAGTTCATCCAACCAAGATTCGAACCTCGATCTCCTTGTCGACGGCAGCCTAGTTCAACATGAAACTAGTGTGTTAGCTATCAAGGTGGGTTAGCCCATATAGAAGTTGTATGTATGTGTCTGAGAATCACACAGTCAACTTTGTTTATAATGAATCATTAGGAATTCGAAATTTTTGTCCACTATGTCGGGAGTTCACTAAAAACCCTTTGATCTTAACCTAAAGGGGAAAGTGACAAATAAAACAAAAGATCACAAACAAAATCCCTATTATTAAAATCTATTAATTAATATTAAAATAGTCGGTTATGTGCTGTTGCTTGCTATATACTATTTTAATGAACATTTTTCTAGATTATTCTAGTGAGTTTATTCTCTATCACAGTCGATTCCACATTGTGCATACATTAAAAAAACACCTTAGAACAGTTATGACATCCTTCAGCGCCTCTTTCCCTTTCAGGACACTTTCTTCACATCGTCATAGTTATCTTCACCCAGTATTTTTTCCGTTCTAGAACTAAAGATGAAGAATTCCCAGTCGATTTTCAATAGGAAAATTTTCCCACTAGCATTTCTAAATAGAACCACCTTTCACAGTTATAACAATGGCTTCATTAGATGGTATTTTAATTGGTTATAATTCCACAATCCCACATCGATAAGTCCTTAAATTTCAACGAAATTGTCATTGACATATTAGTGTGTGTAGGGGGGAGGGGGGCATGTCCTGTTGGAAAGTTTGCATATGGAGGGTTTCTTTTCAGATATTAATAAATATGTGTCTAGTGATGTTTTTCATCTTGGGTACATGACCTGAATGTCGTCAGTTTTTCAAAATGGCCGCCAAATATAATACAATTTTTTAAACGTTTAACAGTATTTAATTCGTAATGTGACCAAGTTTGGTATCAAATGAAAGCTCTAATTCATGTTAATGCAACTCATCAAATTTTATTTACATATTGTAATATCACATTCATAACAATAGCATTTAGCATCATGAGTTCTCACCCACTTTAACTTATTCAGATGAGGAAAGCATTGATGGCATCATGGAAAGAATACGAACTAAGAGTCGGAGACATGGGAGAAAGAGCATGTCAAGTCAACAGTTCACCGACTTCAGCGCCTAATAACGAGGCGCAATGTTAACAAATCCAGGATATAGATTCTATATTGTATTCACAGTAGCCTTGCATTTTTCTATCAGTTAAAATATTACTAAAAAAACCTGCCATATCCATCAGCTTGACTAATATTTTATGTCAATTCGAGTGATGTCAGGTGACGTCACACATTAGCGAGGAGTATGAAAAGGCCTAGGTTATCGTGAACCAAGTATAGAGTGAATCCAAGGGTCGTGTATGTTACAGTAAGACAAATTAAATTTGTATCGAGGACGCACCACACGTAGAGAAAAAAAAAATGTAAGTATATTACGAAGTATTAATTTCATTAATTAAATATGTAAGCTCAAAATGTGATCCAAAGCCAATTAATTATTCTCAAGTGTGACCAGTATCTAAAAGGGATTTAGTGGAGAAGTTTATGAAATTATCTCACTGGCCACCTGTAAAGGTAATCAAGGACGCCCCCTTATGCAGTTACATATTTAGTTGCTTTGCAGTCTTGCCAACAAATTCTATAACCATTCTGTGAGGACAGTTAAATATGAATGTTTGATTGTTAGAGTTTGATTTCTAGTTGATCTCGCGGTCTTTTTAAGATATTATTTTAAAGGTTTTACAATTATTTGATGAACAGTTGTTGGAGTGATTATCCTATTGTTCACCAAGTGTGTGATAAATTGATTTTTTTAATTCTTAGGGATGTTTTGATGATCTTACATTTACTTGTTATTTATATATAAGTAATATAAGAAATATATACGACTCTTATATTTATATGGGTTCAACTCCAGATGTGGTCACTCATAAATATATTTCTAGTGGTTGTCTTTCTTTCGTTTCTAAAAGCTGACGAAATCATGGGAAAGTCTCATGAAATTGGGAGATTCTAGAATCCTTCTTATCCGAATATAAACAAGGAAAAGTGCTCTTTCAAGTGACTTCTCTCTTTACTTGCAACACCGCTGTTACTAAAGTCCACAGCGTGCATACATCCAAATTTTAAACTTTAAAATAAGGCGGCTGCTTATTAAGAACATCTCATTTCAGAATGTGTTCCCGAATAATCGAATGTCGTTCCATTTTAATAAATCGAACCTAATTTGTATACTTGTGTTTCTATTATAAAATATACCTAGTGTGCAAGTGTATGGAAAACTATGGTTACAATTGATTACTAATAATCTCGTGGCGAACAACAAGCAGGCATGAAAAAAGAACCCAAGAAAAATAACACTTCAATATCTCCATATGGAGAAAATTAGTTTCTATATTTGTACTGAGCGTGACCTGGCGGTCTAGGGGTAAGGTTTCGGACTTCTGTGCTGCGGGTCCGGGGTTCAATCCTCGGTCTTTAGACTAGGAAATTTTTAGGTAGTGGTTATTTTTCATTGCCACCCATTTTGTTTTTTTAATTTCTTTGTCAACGTCGCTTTTTTAATTTCTTTTTCAACGCCACTCTGAAGTTTTTAGTAAATCTTTAGACTAGGAAATTTTTAGGTAGTGGCTCTTTGTTAATGCCACCCTTAGGAAGTGTGTGTGTGTATGTATGTGTGTCAGAACAAATCAAAACTCATTTGTTAGTGTATCTTTTCGGACGTTTATTAATTTGATTGCATGTATTTAGTTTATTGTTAGTATGGATAAATACTGCCTATTCAGGCCTTGGGAAGAGCAACCAACATCAAACAGACAAGATTCTCTTTTATTATTATTATTATTATTATTATTATTATTATTATTAGCACCACGTCTTACTACCCGTTCAGGTTATACGCACTTACGCTAATGTGTAATGGTAGGGTGATTGTGAGATGAAATGAAGGACCTACAGTTTAACGTGGAATCCGAACCACGGTGGAGGCCTGGCATTCCCCACATTCACAAGATGTCTTATCAGAGGTGAAGGAAGGGTTTGGTAATCAGATAAATCTGTGCCGGGACCGGGAATTGAACCCCGGACCCCAGCACAGAATTCGGACACCTTACCCTTAGACCGCCAGGTCACCTGATTCTCTTTTACACGAAGATAGCAGCAGGTAGTATTTTTATGATTAGTTTATAAATAATAACTTACTTATTTATCATTTACTTGCTCAGCGGTGATGGAAATATTATTCTTAAATATAAAATGACCGAAAATGTAAAGCTTTTTATTTATTTTTATTTAGGAAGTTATAAAGCATCGAAATTTTTCAGAATCTAAAGTTCGAGTTTTTGACGATCTAACACTCCACCCTTCTTCTATAACTATACGAGTGGGTGCTAGTTTATAGATGCTAATAACTTCTCCATATGCTTCAGAGTATAGTTAGTTTATTTTCACATGAATTTAAATTTACAGTTGAGCCAGTTTTGTCAAACGTGTAAATATTGTACATAATATATATTAAATAGACAGTGTGGCCATATATTCATATATTTTGATATTATCGTCCGGAACACGTCTAGTCAATCAGACATCCAAGAGTGGAAGAGTCCCTCTACAATATTAGCGTCTTGCTGAGCTGAGGACTGTGAACCCCGTAGTTTCTTACTCTTGAACCTAGATCACTACTTGATTTCTTTCCATCGACCAATGGGGTTATTTTCTACGAGCGCGAAAACTAAAAACAAACGCAGCTTTACTCTGCACCTGCTATTAATTACTGCGTAATACAACCCGGAAATAAACCATGCTTCTGACACGTGCAGCTAAACGAAAGAAAAAAAGAAACATGGCTGTAGTTTAGAAAAGATGAGTTTAATTTAAATTAACTGAAAAGAATAAATATGAAAATATTTACTTTAAAATATGATCTCAAATATTAATAAAGACAGGAAAATCGATATAATTACAACGATCACAATACTTTCTCTATCCATGGGGTCGAGAAAGTAAAAACTTCAAAGAGCTTCTAGGGCCGTCTATTTTTTTTAAGTTAAAGACTACTCTAAATAAATTCTTAAGTCTTACGGCATTCGATTTTAACAAATATTTCAGAGGAAGGCCTTTCTTAATAACTTATAGGGGCGTGTGACTACTAAATAATTATATAATATAATTTAAAATGTTATATATTTGTATGTGTGTTTAAATTTAAATCACATTTATGCGGGGTGCCAGAGTAAAAAGGGTATCAAATATTCAAAGGCTTTTGACATAATATGTTAATTAATTGTTTTCTTTTTTCCCTTTTAAGATAGGATTAAAAAACACTGGTGAAGGCCTTGGTAATTAGCTAAGGTGTGAGAGGTTTAATAGAGAAGTATTAATATCCTTGGACGCGAATTTCCTAGTCAACATTGAAATTATTAGACCTCTGTTCGGTGTCAAAGAGATGCCGTTCTTTTGTGTGCATGTCGATGCTGCACTAGAGTCCTTCTTGCATTCAGACTAATAATATCCTGGACTAATGTTTTCCGCTTACACCTGCACACATTTATCTGATTGCCAAACCCTTCCTTCACCTCTGACAAGACGTGTTTTAATTACAACTTGTGAATGTGTGGATTGTCACGCCCCCACCGTGGTTCGGATTTCACGTTAAACTGTAGGTCCTCTGTTTCATCTCAATCACCCTACCATTACACATTAGCGTAAGTTCGTATAACCCGAACGGATAGTAAGACGCGGTGCTAATAATACGAATAATAATAATAATAATAATAATAATAATAATAATAGCAGTGATTCAAAACCCCAACAGTTTCTGTAATTTGGAGTACAACCAATATAATTCTGAGTATTTACAATTTCGTTACATTTTTAATGATGTCCTGGAATATAATCACACAGACTACGCGGCTTCACTGGATATCTGAACTTGAATCGATGTTGCCACCCCAGTTTAAATCTGTTTTACTTTTGGTTATACTTGGTCGTAAAATATTTGTAAGATTTTATAAAGTCCTATTTTTTCTACAACTTTAATTTGCTTGTTTTATTTGGCCTCTTACAACGTACCACCGGTAATAATTGGACGTACAGTAGCCCCATGACTTCTTTGGTTCTGACTGACAGTTCACAGCTGACTTATGACAGTCAACATTTAGGTATATACCTAAATTTTGACTGTCAGAGGCGACAGCTGCTAAACACATGTTTTTGCAGATCATATGGTTCGGCGTAGGGATACATAATTTGGTCTGGTAACCTTTCAAAGCCGTCAGAAGTCAGCTGTGAGCTGTCAGTCAGCACCAAAGAGGCCATGGGGCTACTGTACCACTGTTGGTACGCGTATCACTGATCTAGAGAATCAATTCAATGCTTATGAATAGAGCATCCCTAATCTAGAATATAACCTGGTTTTCTATCATTCAATTCGATTCCAGAAACCACACCAAACAAATTTTAACAAATGTCTTAATCTACCCCGTAGCTTTCTGTTAGCTGATCGCCTTGACATATACCACAGAATAGATGTGAATCAACCCATAGAGTTTGTTCCTCCGTGAAATTCTGGGCTCAAGGCGGAGGTCATTAAGAGCGAAGATGTGAACATTTGGCGGACGACTGTCAAGAACACCCTTCAGCCCACTCGCGGTTATTGCCAAGAGACTTTCTTTCACTCGTGATTATTGCCAAGTAGAATGGTGTCTGTAAACCGGAACTGATTGTGCTCGTAAGTTCTGCGTGGTTCCCACACAAGGTGCCACGTTTATTGTCAAGATGTAGGAGGGGGTGGGAATGGAAGGGGACATGAATTAAATTAAAAGAGAACATACGACTTTGGAATAAATAATCTGGGTTTGTTTCTAGAGCAAATATGTCGTTTGAATTTTCATAAAATACATAATTAGTTGTATTAAGGAACAATATATATCCTATTAGATAAAAATAGATATCAAATTGAAAGATATGAATAAGATAGAAATTAGGTTATTGATATAAATTATATTGACAATATCAATTAAGTGTACTTATCATAAAGAGTCAATGGACTGAGTGGCAAAGTTGTTGTTAAAACAAGAAACAAAAAATCAATTAGAATCATTAATTGTGAGTGAAATATAGATTATGTATTGAGAAAAAGTTTTTAATTAGGTTAAAAAGTTATAATTGAACCTTTACAAACACATTAAAAATGTGAGTCCAAAAGCACATATATAACAAAACAATAAAACATATTAAAATACATGTATTATAGACATTAGTTAAAATAAAATAAGGTGTATAATATTGATGACAAGATAAAATTATGATTAGAAAAGAATTAATAGAGTTCCATTGAGAATTGAGCCTATACTTTGCTTAAAAGTTTTTTAAGTTGGTTTGTTCTAAAAATTTCAGGATTTTATGTAGTTACAATTTAACAAACCATAAATATATTAAGACAAGTGTAGATGAACATGGAATATTATAGATGAAACTTATAATATAGTGTATCGATTGAATTTGGTAAATATATCAATTCAATGTTAAGACAAAGACAATACTTTAAAGTGATGTGTTCATAGTTTTTATTGTAATAAAAATCAATTAAAATAGTATTAAATGCATTTATAACTTATAAAAATATTTCAAATAGCAATATTTAATCAGCTCTCAATAAAATTATTGTTTTAAATACTTTTATTCGCGTCTAATTTCTCCTGGGTAGTATGTATGAATGTGTCACCAAGCATTTTGCACTGAATTCAAGTGTTTGTACTCATGAAGAGCTGGGTCCTACAAACATCCTTCCACCTTGTGAAACTCTATCAGCAGGGTCATCTGATCATTCATCAACAAATAAAATGCAATAAAAGAGTTACGAAGCTCCGTGTAGAGTAATACACGACAACTAGTAGCTAAGCCGACCAGACTAGAGAAACATCCAGCTTCAGTCGTGCCTTGTAAACACTTGATTCCATCCACACTATAGAAACATCCAACTTTACTCGCGCCTTGTAAAACACTTGTTTCCATCCACACTAGAGAAACATCCAACTTTACTCGCGCCTTGTAAAACACTTGTTTCCATCCACACTAGAGAAACATCCAGCTTCAGTCGTGCCTTGTAAACACTTTGTTTCCATCCACACTAGAGAAACATCCAGCTTCAGTCGCGCCTTGTAAAACACTTGTTTCCATCCACACTAGAGAAACATCCAGCTCTATTCGCGCCCTGTCACCCCTTTATTGATTTTATTGTGTAGGTATTTTTTAAGGGGTTTATATAAATTAATCAATCACATTTTTTTTTAAATTTGGAGAGTTTTCTTACTAATGACAATGTTACATAGTGAATTATTTACTAGATTATGATCAATATAGGCCTACTAATGTATTTCCTAGATCGGATCACACTTTCAGTAGCTTCAATAATAAGTGTAGGACTTGTGTTTAGAATTAACAGAAAACATTGGCGAGGATGCAATAAGATACTTCCTCTTCGGTCAGTTTTAACCAATCAGGGCCACCCTTTTGTCCTATTCTAGCTGTGCTTTTCAAACTCAAAATAGGAAAGTTATTAAAAATATTACATGTAAATCGAGTAGTCTTCTAATATTGAAAAGGAATGCTTACTGTCCACCTCAAACAACTTAACTGTTCACAATCATGTTCATATTTCTATTAACTTCTGTCACATTGTTGAAATATTAAATGTTGTAAAAGTTATTGGCTGATTCACCTATCTCTAATAGCATGGACACAGTAAAGTGTCATAACTTATTATAAGCTATTCACATATCGTTGCTACACCCTTTTCTAATTAAAATTTACATTGTATGCGTCATAATTAACTACCGCTTAAATATGCAAATATTAAACAATTGAATTTAAAAAAAATTCTCAGATTTTATTTAATCTTTAACACTCAAGCTGTAAAAAGGCAACAGAGAGGGATATAATCACAATTAGTGAGAGAAGCATACTGAAAACTCTAGCCACATTGATCGACACGTAGTAACGGTACCTCAGAAACATGTCACAGGTGTCATGTCGATATATGTCATACCTGTGGGGGCGCCACTGTCGGCAACGCCAACACACAATCTGATTTAGATGGAAAGGAACTTTTTTTTAATCAATTACCCGCCTCGGCGGCGTAGTTGGCTAACGCGCCAGTCGTGTTTAGCTCGACTACTGAGGACGGGGAGATCAAGGTTCGAATCTCGGTAGGGTGAAATGGGTGTGGTTTTTCCTAAATGGTTTTCCACTCTCCCTCCACACAAATGCGGGTTCACTTCCTCTAATTCAACCTTCCTAATTCCTAATACATTAGTGTAAACAGTACTTAAAGCGTATAACCCGAACGGGTAGTAAGACGCGGTGCTAAAATAAAAAATTAAATTTTAATCAATTACAAAATTTTCTTCAACTATCAAGATGAGCAACTTCATTTTGGAAGGAATCATGAATTTCATTTAAAGACCTAGCTCGAAAACGTTCCCACGCCTCTGCTCACTAATAGGCCTACAGTGGTACAAGCCTGCCGTTTCCATGTGATAGTATTGTGGACCAGATTAAAATATCAAATTTGAAATTTAATTTTTAATTTTTAATTTGAAATATGCAACGGATCTAAAGGTATATTTTGTAAAAGCAAATTATAAGACCACCGTTGTTAAATGATGTGAAATTAGTTGTTGAAAGAAACGCTTTGCAAGTTTCGCCACAAACATGGTTGATATTTAATATCACAATTCATGTAATTCAAAAGGGAACAACGCCAAACAACCAACACCTTATCTCAATCGGTAGCGTGTCTGTCTACTGAGCTAAGAGTCCCGGGTACAATTCCTGGCATGGACGAAAAATTTATTATACCTAAATTAAACATGGGTTTACGTTTTTCCAGTGATAAATTAACGTCCGGAGACGGAATGTTGTGTATGTCCTAGTATTAAGTTAAATAATAAGCATTTGAAGCTACGACAGGCCTAGCAAGCCGGTAGTGTAAATATATGACTCGAATAAAAAACTGAACCAGTACAAACCACAGGCTGGAAACCGTAATGGATGTAAAAACAAACTTAAAGCTACACCTCAAATGAATCCTATACGTATAAACGCTCTTTTTTACTGCATTGTCACGTGTTAACAAATAGTTCATTATGGTTTGTTTTTGTTTCTAAGAATGTTTTTAAATAATTTACATGATAATCATTATAATCACATAAAAAAACAATTAGAAAAAAGTTGTATTCTTCATTCGACCTTATGTTAGGCTTGTTTGCAAGCACACAATAACCTTGAAATATTTTCTTAACACTTTCCCTCTTTCTCAAGGTTACAGTTTATGTTTCGACTGAAAGTATATGAACATTTTATTAGATATCAAATTACAATGGACAGTCTCTCAGATAAAACTAATGTACCACACATTGAAATGGATTTGGACTGTATTACTATTACGGGTGCGCAAGTAATCGAAAATTGAGTTTGAATCGAGTTTTAGTAACACAAATGAATATACATCATGAATTATATACATAAATATCATGATTCTACCTCATTTATCTATAGGCCTACACAGTTCCATTAAAAATTTAATTTACACAAGTTGTCATCTACTGTGTGTAAAAAATTATTGCTGGAAGACTTCAATGATATCATGTGTATATTTATATATTATAGACAGTTGATTGTATCTAAGACACGCTGTATTTCAAGTGTCTTAAGGTGGCAAAGTTAACTAAAAAATATGTCCACCTTGCAGGATGTGTTTGTGCTTGCAGAACTACTGACCAAATTAATCAAGCAACGTCACTTTATTTATTAAGGGCGTGTTATGCTTGTGTAAGGTTACCGAAACTCTGCAATTAACCATTTAAACAAACCAGACAATTAAATTATATATTGAAAGTGACTTCTCTTAAAGTAACACAAGAATGTGGTTTTGCTATAAAAAAAAATCTCAGACAAGGTTTTGCCTTTGGGGGTTTGGTAGTAATTAGTCTATATTTGTATACATTGAGGGGGGAGGAACATTACAACCAATTTGATACAATTTACATAATTATATTCAACTCGAAATGTAAGTGGTACACTCTGTTTATCCTGAAAGGCAATCGGCTCCGTGGTATAGTGGTCAGTGCACCTGACTACGAGTCGAGTGGGCCCGGGCTTGATTCCCAGCTAGTACCTTGGGTATTTTTCCCGAAACTGGAACCACCCCAACAGTCACACAGTTAGTTTGGTTGAAGTTAGATTTAATTGTTTCCACTGGTTCCACACCCTCATACTAATTATCACCATCATCTCATCTCATTAGAGCATGGAAAGAGCCTCACAGAAAGGATATATAGTCCCGTATACATTAGGCGAACCGAGCCTGTACTGTAACAGTACTGTAACAGATTCGCCTAATTGGGACAGGCATGCGAGCGCGCTACGAACACGCTACGAACACGCTACAAACACGCTACGAGCGCGCTACAAACCATTCGCAGTGATCCACCGGTTGTCGGTTTTTCCAACGAACACAAAGAGATTCGTCAGTCTAGTTGGGACGTGTTTGTTGCGTGCTCACAAGCATGGAGAAATTGGTCTGAGGACTCTGTATTTCAGTTGATAGAATCTGGTAAAAACTATAGTGTTTTATGGAACCCCAAGGATAAAAACTATTATAAAAAGAATCTGAAGGAAGATGCCTGGAAGGTTATCACCATTAGCAGGACGAAAAATAATTAGTGTTTTTGGTCCCATTTTATCAGCATATTCTCAAAGTCTGTGGGAGACATCCTGGTAAAGTTTGTATACTGTTCACTAATGTGCTAGTACTTTAAATCTCGCAGTAGTTCCGAACCAGCCCGTTTTGTATACAACTATACGCTCTAATCACCGAGTGTTTTTTTTAAAATAGCTTGGCCATATTAGCATAGCACCAGTGCACAAAATAAAGGCTAAGGTTTCTTCGTCATCTGACATTTAGTAGAGTTAATTAATTGAACTATAGCGCACCCACGTAAATACTGAATTGAGCTGAGATAATTATTAGGTCGCTTACTCGTGGCATGCTAGTTTCACCAATGGCTCGGTGGATGCTTAAGAGATGGCTCGGAGGATGCTTGTGGCGTGCTCGTTTCACCAATGGTTCGGAGGATGCTTGTGGCGTGCTCGTTTCACCAATGGTTCAGAGAATGCTCGTGGTGTACTAGTTTCACCAATGGTTCAGAGGATGCTCGTGGCGTGCTCGTTTCACCAATGGTTCAG
>CABFVZ010002707.1:21675-38181 GCA_902151445.1 Timema monikensis | reverse complement strand
GTTTCACCAATGGTTCAGAGGATGCTTGAGACGTGCTTGTTTCACCAATGGTTCAGAGGATGCTCATGGCGTGCTAGTTTCACCAATGGTTCAGAGGATACTCGTGGCGTGCTTGTTTCACCAATGGTTCAGAGGATGCTTGAGACGTGCTCGTTTCACCAATGGTTTAGAGGATGCTCATACGTGCTCGTCTCACCAATGGTTCAGAGGATGCTTGAGACGAGCTTGTTTCACCAATGGTTCAGAGGATGCTTGTGGCGTGCTAGTTTCACCAATGGTTCAGAGGATGATCGTGGCGTGCTTGTTTCACCAATGGTTCAGAGGATTCTCGTGGCGTGCTAGTTTCACCAATGGTTCAGAGGATGCTCGTGGCGTGCTTGTTTCACCAATGGTTCAGATTATGCTTGAGACGTGCTTGTTTCACCAATGGTTCAGAGGATGATCGTGGCGTGCTTGTTTCACCAATGGTTCAGAGGATGCTTGAGACGTGCTTGTTTCACCAATGGTTCAGAGGATGCTTGAGACGTGCTTGTTTCACCAATGGTTCAGAGGATGCTCGTGGCGTGCTCGTTACACCAATGGTTCAGAGGATGCTCGTGGCGTGCTTGTTTCACCAATGGTTCAGAGGATGCTTGAGACGTGCTTGTTTCACCAATGGTTCAGAGGATGCTCGTGGCGTGCTCGTTTCACCAATGGTTCAGAGGATGCTTGAGACGTGCTCGTTACACGTCCAAACTGATGAGCATTACATTACATGTTACATAACAGGCTCGGCTCACTTAATGTGTACAGGGCTTATGATTAGTACATTCGGGCTTTCTTTGTTTAACGGTACACATGTATTGGCTAATATTTCAACGACTGGGCCACGAATGATGTTACCCAGACGCGCAATATTTATCACCCTGAAAGATATTGAGTTCTTACGCTATCCCCCCATCTTATAGAACTACAGCATAGTGGAATCAGACACGTCAAGCTTGCTACATTTCAGGGTAAACGGGGGATATAAACAATGATGTTTGTTATAAGAAAGTTTTAAAGGCCTTGTTTCGTACCAGAACCCTACTGTAAGCTAGTATTTTGGTAGGATAAAAGATCGTACAAAACAGACTTCCTATTCCCGTCTTCTAACCTACAACAAATACTACTTTAGAGTAAGCTTCTGGTACGAAATAAGGCCTTAGCAGCGGGCTTCCTATCAAAATAATGCTATGTATAGAATATAAATGGCAGGGCTATACAGGATGTCCGGAAACTCATAGCCTAAGCTGCAGCGTGTTTGAACATAAAGTAATACAAAATCCCTACACACTTACATCCGTAAAACTATGCTAATACCATTAAATTGTATTCTAAGTTTCGGCGTACCGCGCCGGGAAAGCAAAGCTGTCAAGCAACCGTGTACAATAGGTTGCATAGGAGCTAGGCGCGCAGCATTGCATATGTAATTATGGTAGTCACTTTCTATTATGTAGGGCCGTTAATTATGAAGCTAAGAACGTATTCGCATTTTTGATGGACTGGTGTGTTGTTCACTATTAACTGTGGTATGTTCTGCGGCCGTGCTGCAAAATGTCAAATTGTGTAGTGCCACGTGCCTCTTATGCAACCTGTTGTACACGCATGCTCAAATAGCTGTGCTCTCCCAGCACTGTACGCCGAAACTTTGAACACAATTTAATGGTATTAGCATAATTTTCCGGATACTCTATTATGTTTGATTAACTGAGGAATTTTATTATTATTATTATTATTATTATTACCGCGTCTTACTAACCATTCGGGTTATACGCAATTACGCTAATTTGTAATGGTAGGGTAATTGTGAGATGAAATGAAGGACCTACAGTTTAACATGAAATCCGAACCACGGTGGAGGCCTGGCATTCCCCACATTCACAAGATGTCTTGTCAGAGGTGAAGGAAGAATTTGGTAATCAGATAAATCTGTGCCGGGACCGAGGATTGAACCCCGGCCGTCAGCACAGAAGTCTGACACCTTACCCCTAGACCACCAGGTCACCCTGAAGAATTTGATTATCCGCACAACCATTGGTCCCAATTAATTCGGTTGATCGCCAATACTTAAGTTGAATACTGTTTGTCAGCATAAAATATAGGTTCTAGCTTGGTAAGTGACTTTTGGGCCATTCTATCTTTTTCTAGCCGTCAAGGTAACCAAAGAAAAGTTGATTTGATTATCAACGTTGTTTCTTTCCAGAATCTTTCAACACTTTTGTAATGTCCTTCACAAAATAATGTGTTGACAAGTTTATAAAATAATGGTGTTTTCTTGATAAGAAAAGATGATATACTGATCTAAATGCTTTATTTCACCCATCTAGCATAACCACATTTTAAATCTACTAGGATAAAGAGGGTGAAGGTAAGATTTGTAAGAAATGTACAAGCATTTGTATATATATATAGAGAGAATGTAAATTATTAAGCAAACACTCCCTCATAACACACGATCGGGACTCGAAACTGGAGCTCCACGTCACCAGAATGCCAGTCAATTGCAAGAGTAACTCCTTAAACTGTATTAACACCGATGCTTGTTGAAATGAGCTTAACACGTGTTAGCTCACACAGTGTTAGATAAACATGCCCCACCCATCATTAGTCTCAGTGATTTAGAATGACCGCAGGTTGTTTCCGTGTATGTATCGCAAAATAAAACCAAAGGCGAGGATAATAAAGGTAGGCTCACACTAGACCGTATCGTATCGGATCGAAAAATATACATGATTTGACTTTCAACCCTCATTTTTAAACATTTTCTTTAAATATAATATGGGTAGGAAATAGCAATAAAACTTAAATGGCTGAGATTTTATCTTTAAGGAAAGTACACTGATTAAAATTAAAATTTTAATGTTTTAAAAGGTGTATCCCCCGTATCGAGTCAATACTGCAAAGTATTTCGTATGTAATCATACAAACTTTTTAAAGATGATTTATTGATAAAATAAACCCCTCTTATTTAAACTTTAATCAATTTATTTTCCATTAAAAACAATTCTCACCAATATTTAAGTTTCTGTGTGTCCCTCCTGCATACACTATTTTGTAAGAAAATGAGTAAAAACGGAAGCAAAATCGGGCATATTTATCGTTTCAATGCTATAGGTACGTCATATAGTGTGCGCTAACCTTAACCTTGCAATATATTATTTGGCCTTCAAATGAAACAACCATTCGAAAAGTTTACCATTGACCATGATTTAGTTCGTGTAGCTGGTTTTAAGATAATCAAACAGCAAAAAAAAAAAGTTAATGTATTGTGCATTTTTTTTTTCTTAATTGTATGAATTCAAGAAACTAAAANATTTTTTTTTTCTTAATTGTATGACTTCAAGAAACTAAAAAAGAAAGGTGAGATATGTCAAGCATTCTAAAAGCATGAAACTGCAGTTTTAAAAAAAAATCATTTTGTACAATGTGCGGGAAAAGTTTTGATTCAATTGTTTTTCAACGTCAAATTATATTTTGGATCAATCTACTTTAAAAACATCATAACTTTAAAATAATTTCTTAATTCTTAAAAATAAATCATCTAAGTCTTAACTCTTATTTATTTTTCTTGTTTCATTTTTTTGCACTACGTCCTACTACCCGACCAGTCTATACGCATTTAATGACACTAAAGGCCCGTGGTTGAATAAAGTAAAGCTTAGAGTAAATGTACTTGAATTTGCGTTGAGGGAGAGTGGGAAATAATTCAAGAAAATACACGTTTAACACACGCAGCTGGGATTAAAACCCCCACCTTCACGCCACCGATCAAACAAGACCAGACGAGCTTGACATTTGGTCCGCGTGCCCACCAATGTATCCAAATACTGAAAGGATATAAGAAAATTTGCTTATTTATTACCAGTTTCGGTGACCGAATAGTCCTGGCACTGGCCCACAAAATATTTATCATAAAACGATTGTGTTCATAAAAATAGACTATTATTCAGTTACTATAGTTGCATCAATTTGGCAACACTGCAAGTTTTCAGTTGTATTTCAAATTCTTCAAGAAGCATGTAGTTCTGTGTAATATATTTCTTTGTGTTTTGTGTGTTTTTAATGCGTTTCTTTATATGAAAAAGGAATTTTTCTGAAAATTCAAAACAATGTGTAACTATGTAAGTTTGAAGAAGTGGGAAGTGTAAAAGTGTAAGAAGAAATTAGGAGAGAAGTGTGTTTGTTCTTATCTAAGCCTAGCCTACCAACTTTTCAGGTTGGCTTCCTTCACTACCACTTACTTTACATTATTGTACGGTGTATCTACATTGTATTACTATACATTTCCAAGCCATTAAGCAATAAGAAATTTTATTAGTTACTATATAAGAAATTTAAAGTTGAAATTTTATGCTCAATTTTTTTTTCAAACCACCCACCGATTTTTTAAATCCATACGTCATGAGTTATCAAAAAGGTGGTCGACGCCTGGTCTAACACCTCACTATAATAATAGACTGTGTTACTAGTGATGGCTAAATCGGGGTTGTAACGCTGGTTGGGTTTGAAAAGGGTAAAATTCTTATTCTTAATCAACTTGTGTACAGTTCGAGCGAGCACTAAGATGAGGTAAATAAAACCTTATTTATTCCAACAAAAAGGCCTAATTTCCACTAATAAACCAGCTGTCGCATTAAAGAAGATGATGAAAATAATTCGTTAACTAAATATTTTGGTTAAGTAAAAATATAGCCAAAGTATTTTTGAACGGAAATTAATTTTAATTTGACATAAAATGATTAATATTTTAGCACACCCAGCATAACATAGGTATAAATATAATTATTTACAAATATATAAATAACAAACCACTACCTTGACTATTACCAAAAATATTAACCGGCCTCGTTGTGTATTGGTCAGTGCACCTGGCTACGAGCCTAAGGGTCCCAGCTTCGATTACCGGCTGGTACCTTGGGTATTTTTCCTGAAAGGGGAATTACCCCAACGGTCTCCAGGTTTTGGTTAATTAGGCTTAAGTAAGGTTAAGATCTTATTGGTCTCTACACCCTTAAACTAAATTTCACCATCATACGCACTACCACCCTCACCACATCTCATCAGGACATGGAAAGAGCCTCCACGTAAAGGATGTACGATTAGTACATTAGGGCCATCCCTGGAGAACGGTACGTTAGTACGGGCTAATATTTCCACAAACTGGGCCACGAATGATGTAGCACAGGCGCGCAATATTATTACTAGACTAATAGTAATAATAACGAGAAAACCAATAAATAGGATGTACTTAACATATATAATTAAATAAATGTAGCATGAAATATTAAATTTAAATTGATTTAATAAAATAAATAAGGGCGTAAAACAATAAATGGGCTTATACTGTTAAAACTGTATGTTTGTTGATAAAATATAGGTACTATCCACTATCCGATACGCACAATATCCAGTACTAGGACGTAGGGGGTAAGTGGTACGGGAAAGGGGGGGTGGGGGTGATAGCACGGGTACGTCACTACCTCCCTGTTCTTCAGCAAGGTTGGAAGGTGGGACAGGGCTTGGGAAAAATTGTAGACGTATCATTATATGTTTCCTACTTAATCTAATTTAAATTGGATATTATTTCATTTTGCTTCCCCCAACCTCTGGACAAAAAACAGTTCCGGCATTAATTCAAGATGGGGGTATGTTGCTAGGTAGATTTGTACCGTCGAGCTAACCGATTTTCATCTACATTATCATGCGAACAATTGAATCAACAGACTCTATGATCAGTTCAGAAATGGCTTAGATGGGCTATTTATGCCCTGAAATGGTAATTTTGTTATACCTACTTACCTACCTACCTACCTACCTAATGATAGTAATAAAAATTATTAAACAGTTCTGAACATTATTCTATTATATTTCTTAGCACTTCGTCTTATCTACCATTTCAGGTTATATGTATATTGAATAATTACGCTGATACGTTAGGGATTAGAAAGGTTGAACATAAAGGAAGTCAACCCGCATGTTCGTAAAGGGAGAGTATTAAACCAATTAATTTTTAAACACTTTCAGAGCATCCGCTGGGATTTGAACACCGATCTACCCATCAACAAAAGTTCAGTCTATCGAAAAAGTAACGCTTTAGACCATTCATCCATCGAACTGGTTGATGTGAAGAATAATATCTGACAGTTACAAAGGTTACTAAAACTACTTTCATACATTCAATTTGTACCCCGGTTGTATTCTCTAAGCCGCAACACATGCTTGACTCATAATTTTAACATTTAGACGTTATTTATTTCATTTCTACTAAACTAAAAAAATTACATAATTTGTTGGAATGCACCTCTCAGAATAAATCTCATACTCTTTTTCTCAGAGGTGGGCAACATTTTTTTCAGTGTAGTCACAGATGGGGCGAGTTAGAAGTTAAATTCACCATTTCATATAAAAATTGATATATTAGGTGGCGCAATCGAACTTTGTCTACTCAGTTACAACTTCCTTAAATGAAAATGATGAAAAAAAATGTTCAGATTGAACATTTAAGCCAATTTAATCAGAAATTTGACAATCCTTTTGTGATAAAATTTGCAGAAACATTGGCTGATTACCTGAACTCAATACAGCTGCAGAATGCTCCCAATGATTTGTAAGAAATATCAAGTTACAACCAGCACACGTCGTCAGGAAATATCAAGCTACAACTAGCACACGCCGTCAGGAAATATCAAGTTACAACCAGCACACGCCGTCAGGAAATATCAAGTTACAACCAGCACACGCCATCAGAAAATATCAAGTTACAACCAGCACACGCCATCAGGAAATATCAAGTTACAACCAGCACACGCCGTCAGGAAATATCAAGCTACAACCAACACACGCCATCAGAAAATATCAAGTTACAACCAGCACATGCCATCAGGAAATATCAAGTTACAAAGAGCACACGCCATCAGGAAATATCAAGTTACAACCAGCACACACCATTAGGAAATATCAAGTTACAACCAGCACACGCCATCAGGAAATATCAAGTTACAACCAGCACACACCATTAGGAAATATCAAGTTACAACCAGCACACGCCGTCAGGAAATATCAAGTTACAACCAGCACACGCTATCAGGAAATATTAAGCTACAACCAGCACACGCCGTCAGGAAATATCAAGTTACAACCAGCACACGCCGTCAGGAAATATCAAGTTACAACCAGCACACACCGTCAGGAAATATCAAGTTACAACAGCAGACGCCGTCAGGAAATATCAATATGGTCAATTAAACACTTGTGGCTATTGTTGACAGGGTTGTCCACCCCGACTTTAGATCTTTCACAAAAGATTTATTTTCTCACTATGGCTTACTCTGATAACCACGTGGAACACCACCGTGTACAACAGTTTGACAATCTCTGATACAAGGCGTAACTCTCACAATAGACTAGACTCCCGATGACGGGGATATTGAGGTTAGATTCCAGTCAGTTACACTGAGGGTGTTTTACTACATGATGTTTCATTTTTCTTCCTCGCAAGTGCGGGCACACTAGCTCTAAATCAAACCTTACTACTCTCTAGCACATTAGAGTAATTAGTACACATGCACAGTGGTGGCTCGTAGCTAAAATTAGTGGGGGTACTGCTCCAGAAAATGTTTAGCTTTAACTTAAATGTTTCAGCTCAAGCTTGATCTATTCATTTAAAAATGAAATCCATTCTTCTTGTTTTAATTTGCGCAAAAAGTTCAATAATTTTCTCCTATCTCGCTGGATGACAATTGAGAAAAATGTTCTCCATTAAAAGTACTGCAAGCGCATTTAGTCTTTCTGTTAAATAAAAGAACTTCCTTCCAACGCCATGCCAGAGCCAGCACTGTGAGAGCAACAGTGCTCTCTCTACCTGGCAGTCCCACCTTCCTCCTCATTCCCTTCCTATGTGCGCATGCGCACAACAGTCAAACACCACGTCACTGGCACTGTGAAGTGCACAGTTCTATATAAATATTTTTGTATCTTTTTCATAAATTGGGGGATGGCTACTGAAATACTGACTTTAAGCTTAAGAAATATATATTGTACTACAAAAATAAAGAGAGAATAGCAGAAAAAAGGACTCATTATATTAAATGCTATCGATAATATCAAGTGGAAATAGGGGGTGCTGCAGTTCCGCAGTGCCTATACACGAGCCGCCACTGCACATGCATATATTATATGTTTTATTTATTTGAGGTATTAACATGTACTTTGTGAACCGACTGATTATATCAACACATGAGAGAGTGATAGAAAAGTCCTACCAATTTTGCCGAGAAAGGTATTTTAACACACCTTCCAGGGTTCTTTTACACCCCATAATCGACTTGGGACCAACGGCTTTACTTCCCCTCCAATGTAAGCATTTAACTCCAAGACCACTAAGGTCGACTACACATTCGTATAGCCCTAACGGTAAAAAAACATATTACTCCTAAGAGAATTTTCGGTCACGTATAATTTTGCAAGACATACCTACATAATAAATATTATTATTATGAGTATAGGAAGTAATTAAAACTAAGCCTATCATTATTATTTCTTTACAATTTGTGTTGTCAAATGAAACCGAAAGCCTAATTTAGCAGAAACTTAACCAGAGCATCCCTACAAACACATGTTAAAACAGTCGGTTCAAGTCGGTTCTCCGGGCTGGAAGCCATCACTTGGAAAGAAAAAATTTATTTAGTTTAGATTTTTGTTTGTGGTTTGTTTGAAAAAGACGTAAAAACGAGATACTCTCCAAGGACCTTTTGAGTTAGTTTTTGGATCCTCTAGCACTTCCCAAAGTTTGTCTGTTCAATCCGGGACACCCTGTATACGGGATATTTAAAAAAAACTATTATATTGAACTTTCCAATCTAAAATATAATAATAATAAAATATTCAAATAATCCGTATTCAGTAAAAGTTTGTTAAGTCATTTTAAAATAAGTTAAGCTGGGCTACTTAGCGTTAGATAAGATTACTTTTAGCTCTGCGAGGTTATATCAACTAAGTTAGCTTAACGGTGGACTAAATAGCGAAGCTATTATATTTGTTGGTTACGGTTGTGGCCGCATATAAATATTACATCCTTTAAATTGACAAATGAATAGGTTGGCTTAGTTTCATTTCAATTCGCTATGACTATGTGATGTTAAATTAAATAAAGTTAGGCTAAGACAACACCATTAGGCACGTTGTAAAAGGGGTCGATCTTGTTTTGTCTGGGTTCAAATTCCGGATAAGTTAACTTAATATTTTTTTAAATGGCGTCCCACCCTCTTTTTACACAAATACAGGTTTATTTAATTTTATTTTGGGTATTTAACACGTACTTTATTAGCCAAATGATTATATCTATGCATGACTTACAAAATAATTCAATTCTGGAACACAGAAAACACCTCTTTCTTCGACCGTAAATTCTTCACTGTGGAATTGAAAGCTCCAATTACACCAATGGTAGACTAATTTTTGGATATAATAAAACTTGGAAATTAAATTTGTAATATATTGGATCATAAAAGCACGAGAACATTAAGGAATAGTCAGACAAAAGTGCAAGGATTTACAATATTAATGTAAAAATGTAAATGTAAGTGTAAAATATATGTTGAACAACGTAAGTTGAAAAATATTTAAACCATGTATTTGGATTAAAATATTAGATACAGTAGAAATAACATTAAAAACACTAAAAAATAAGTAAAATACAATAGTTAGAATATATTAATTTTGAAAATTTAAGTTAAAAATTAAGTTTTGTGATTGGTAGATCTTAAATTATAAAGTATTTAGTCGTATATCAGTAAAAATGAAAGAAAAAAAATTTAGATGAAAACAATATTTTGCGAAAAATAGATTTATTTATTGAATATCCTTTACTTTTTATAAAACAAAGTGCCTGTTTGTAATTTATGTCGCTTAAAATCCCTTGAATAGCTTAAATGATTGAGATGCAGTGTTTTTACATTATGTAAATTCATTAGATGCTTTAGATTCCAAATTCCTTCTAGAGCAATTGAAGATAGTAAAAATGTCAATTATCTGGACAGTATTGTAAAGGATAATGGAGGGGACAGGAGAGAAATAAGTGAGAGTTGTGGATATAGTTGTGAGAAAGCGTCAGTTTCCCGAGCCGGGGTATGCCAGACAAGTCCAAGGGAGTGATTTACAATACCTATATTTATGTACGCTGCAAAAATGTGGAGGAACAGGTTAGAAACACAATGCAGTCTAATGAAATGAGATGTCTGGGAAGCAGGAATGGTATGACAAAATTGATTATGTAGATCCTTACCAGGAAGGTCGGCTATTAATCAAACAAATAAAATAAAATAGGATTGATGTTTTTCAAAGATTTGTGTTGAACACGCTATCAACTGTGTATTCTCCTATTGAGTGTAGAATTTATTATTTTTCTTTATTAGCTTGATCGCCAAATTTAAAAAGAGTAATTACAGAATATATTTTAATACGAGTATATAGGGTATAATTTGATAAGCCTGTTTCCGGTTATAGAAATGGCTGAACAGATTTTGACAAACGACCAATCATTTTATCGGTTAGAGGTTCAGGATATCTGGAAAAAATAGTAGTTTCCAATGAAAATCTGATTTTCACAGATAATTTTCAGCTTCACAAGTCATAGCCAAGCTTTTAACGGGTAAACTACTTGCTAGCCCACATTGGTGTCACGCAGACTAAACCTAAAGCTCAACTTGTCTGGTTTGCCACTGAAGGGTATATCGGGGTTCGATTCTCGGTAAGATGTTCTGTTGGTTTTTAAAATTGTTTTCCACTTATGCAAATTCTGGTACATTTAATGAACATTTTACCTTATTAATCCTTATCCCGCTGATTTAAATAAGTGGATAGCCCGGGCGGGTTGTGAGACGTGGTTCAAACATAATATAGTTAAACATTACAGTCAGATTCAAATGGGAAGAATCTTTTTTGACGGTTAAAAGATTTGTTAAAATAATTTTCACATGTTAAATGTTAAGTCATGTGATCTGGAGGCATCACGTTGATATATAAATTAATTATAGAATAATTTCAATAAAAAGTAACACAATTTCACTGATCACAGCAAAAACGTATGTTTATATTTGATAAAAGTTTCTTCATAAGTTCCCAGAATCCTTTTCACCTACAAATAGAATATAGCTTCAATTTTCTAGAAGAGTAGCATTACTAGTCTAGATATTATTACTTATCATTCCTATGAAAATCATCCATCTAATTGTTTTAATCCTATTAATTGAATCTTAAATGTAAATACATATATTACAAGAATGTTTTAAACACTCGGTGCTGAAATGTGTATATTATCAATGTTACTTTATTATTTACGTCGTTTAAATGGAAGCTCTTTTATATGTTTGAAAGAAGCTCTTTTAAACGCGTCTAGTTTACTCTGGTACGCCCTTCTTTATAGTACTTGCCACAAATGATCGCCTAGCGCGCTTCCAGAATGTGTTCAACTTTGCTTTGAATGTGTGGGGGAAATGAAACGTTATATTTATGGTAAAGAAACCGTTTCTCTGAATTTATTTAGGTCGGGATGAACTAGAATCAATGGTAGCCAAACTCCTTTAGCTATGGGAGCTGCTTTAAAAATGTCAAAATTGTTTCGCGAGTTACACAGAATAAAAATATATCCGTGTCGCAAGTTGTACCTTATTGTAACCTGTACCTTCACACCTGTGTACAAACTGGGGGTGGGATCTGAGCATTGGATTCATAATTGTAATGAAAATAATTTGAAAATGTTATTACATTTATCATACTAAAATTAACTTATTTTCAATGCTGGAAAATACAAGGACTATTCATTTTTTAAAACACAATATTAATCAGGTATGAACAAAATGTGGTGTGTAACAAAGAATAATGTTATCTACTTTCGTTCACAAATGTCAGTCCAACTCAAATTCAGTTCTCAAGATATCATCTGTGGCCTGCTTCTTTATTTTTCACCAACTTCATAGTTGAAAATGATGACCACACAGGACATTGCCTTCCCTTGGAGTGCAGCATGAATCAGAAATGGATCATCTTTGTTTGAGACAGCACCCTTCAACGATAAAGTACTTTGGAAAGCTATGCACTCCATATTTGATAAAGGGCCATATTCTTGAAAGTTTGGAGTGATACAACTGGATATTCTTTCAATGTCGATGTCTCTAAAAGGAGCTGAATTTAAATGAGCAAAAAGTTCCAAATATTTTAAATATCTGAACCGCTGCTGAAATTCTGCTCCTACGCTGGAAAGTATTTCAATAATTTTTATTTTCAGAATAGGGCTCTGAATTAAGTTGTAATCCATTTTATTGTTCCAACAGGGTAAATATTTGACATCTACTTAAGTTTTAACGCAATAATTCTCTAATGCCATAGTGTAATTAAATAAAAGTAAGTCTCTCAACAAGTTTAATATGCTGTTTTTCCTTAAACCTCTTAGGAGAAATGTTTGTACAACAATGATCTATTTCCATCTTAGACTCAATAGTCAATATTTACTTTTTTTTATTGGTCAAAATTCATAAATGAGGAATTTAATAGCAATGCGATGGCATAAAGATGTGCAAAACCTAATAAAATTTCGAAAATTTTACCCGGAAGTCGAAATTTTAATACAAAGGGTTGACCCTTGTGGACCCAATATTAATCTTTTTTATCGGTCCAAACATACAATTGAGGACATTAATTCTTTAAAAATAAAATTATAAATTTAAAACCGCAACTAAAAAAATGTTTTACATAAGGATAGTGCAATTTATTTTTGGTTTTGCTAGTGTATATTATTTTGATTCACATATTTTATGAGTTTTGAGTAAATATTTCCATTTTTAAACAATAGAACAAGAAAGTCCGTGCGGAGCTCCGTTACCATTTATTTATTATTGTTGACAACTAAATTTCATCGTTCGCAGTTAACTCCACTCCTATTGCAAACAGTTGTGAAACAAGGCTGAAAGACATGTTCTGTCTCTCTTTTTTTTTTATCCATCTCATTCTTTCGCCTCTCGAAGGATAGACCATGGTGTAACTTAAAAAAACAAAGCATGGATGGTTCTGGAACAATTTCCTTCGAAAGATATACGTAAAAAGAAGGCTTCTCTACAGTCGTCCCACAGCATTGTACGGTAGCGGTCCGCGTCAAATTAATCTTTCTATTTTTTTAAAATAAAATGTTTGAGTATAAAGAAAGTCATTGAGCTACCATACCGGGCTAAGTTTATAAATATAATAAATAAAGAATATTAAATATATAAAAAAGCAAGTTTTCATATATAGACATTAAGAACCCAGCCCTTACTAACGTTAATAAGCCGGAGCACAACAAGACTCCAAACTCCGAGGGTCCAACTTCACAAAAATAACATTATAAAGTGGAGCCCAACAGAGGATTCATCATCATCACCATTTAACTTCACTAAATACACAAAAAGGGGCTTCACAAGTGAAGCATAACGTTACAGGACTTTGTGAAAACCACAGATGCTAAGTATTAGCCCAACCAGTAAAATAGTGTTGGTACTAGTCCGAGGTACAGACGGACAGACGCCATTGCAAAAACCACTTGTTTGGTTTCAAGGGCTCATGGAAACGTCAACATTTATCAAAATCTTGATATAGATTTATTTGACGATCACAATACTTTCTTTCCAAGGTGTCAAGAGAAAGTAAAAATTCCTTTAACTTAAAATGTAAGTGATACGTTTTTGTTTTATATTTGCATTCATTAAAGCTCAACTTTGGAATAAAAACGTGAATTTGTACATTAAACACATGCATATCTTTTTTATTTATTTTTTAATAATCATAAATCAATCATAGCCTTGAATAACTTGGCAAACGTCAGCTGATATACTCTCATTTGGTGTGGGTGGGCGTGCAGTTTGGCCTGCTAACCTTGGACTACAGTGTTGCAATGTAATTTATGGTTGCACAAAAAAAAATCCCCGAGAAAAATATCGGTACTTTGCGAAAGGTGGTTCAGCTTGAGTTTTTATCGATTGCATACAATCAATTTTGCCATTGTTGATTCACTTACAAAACATATTTTTTTAATTAATACGTTTAGTGTTAAAATCCAAGGGGTACGGAAGTAAAATGAGGGTAGTGTATAAGATGCACACTCGTATCAACAAGGAGAGAGGATGGGAAAACCAAAGTTTGATACATCATATCAATCAACGCTTTTTGGCCAATAGTTTTCATCCATTTGACGCCTGTGATCCTTTTAACTTAATTATTAAGGCAATAACCAGGAATTTCCAAGATATAAGAATCAAACCTATTTTTCATGACCACACGATTTTGAACCTCACTGGAAGTTGAACCAAGAACCTTTACGCCAATAGGCAGCAGGTCTGTTGATTGCAATGAAGTGAAGGAGTGTCGCACTCCATCCATCGACAGTGGCGACGATTGTAGCTTGTTTTTATTATTGTTTCGCGCTCCGGGGTGCGTTATGAGCTCTTTCCTCCGTCCTGAGCTGTACCCCACCCTCCCCTTCATTCACTCTTGAACGAACATCCTGTGTACTCTCTGGTCGGTTGACATCCATCGCATCCCAACATCCTCAGGGGTGGCCTAGAGAGTTACAGATACGTGTTCCATTCACGAACAACGGAGTGTTTCAAATATCAGGAGACCCGCTTCGGTGGCCGCATGGTCTATGGTGCTACTGTCACCATAAACCAGTCACTTAACTACCGATTACAGAGAAAGCGTGGTTCGATCCCGGTCGGGTGTACGGAGGGTGGTTTTTCAATCGGTCTCCATGCAAATACCGATAAACTTCCTCTAAATTCAACCTTCCTATTCCTAACATATTAGAGTAATTAGTACACGGGCGTATAGCCCATACGGGTAATAAAATGTGGTGCAAAAAAAACCCAGACTATCAGGGCTTCCAATATTTTCTAAATACAAAGTTCACTGTGTTTTGCAGGCTCTCGCAGTTTTCCAGGTGTGTGGTAACTCTAAGCTATGTAGCTCTGAGATCTGTAATCCATGCATGGTCCACCATTCGATTCCAGGAAACATAACACATAAATATTAGCGTCGATAAATAATAATCCTATAGAAGTATTATATGAAGCTCATTTTACTTTATATCAATTATGTTACAATGATCCATGTATTTAAACATTAAAATAAATTTTTTAAATGGTACCAGCTGTTATATAATTTTTAACTATCGTGTCATAGTTTGGTTAGCTATGAATTTATTTTCTTGGCCCTTGGTATCCACGCATGCGCTCAATCAAATGATGTTTGTCATGTTGATGGTTAGTTATTGGACATGCAGTTGAGTGCTAGTGTGAATTGATATAAAAATCGTATTAAACCATTTTTTATCATTTAAAAACGAACCTCGAACATAATTTATTTAAAATAAGTCTTTGTTCTAAATCTCGTAATCAACATGTTTCAAACACAGGTTGTCTGATGTGTGCAAAATAAAGAGTTCTTGGCCCCTAAGTTTCCTAGATTTTTTTAATATATATGTACCCACCACAGCGGTGACCGCAAAGCGTTAGACTTGACGTCAACCTGGCCCCGCCCAATGATTTTGGCTTATAGCTTCCACAAAAATGTAACACTAACGAAATTTTTATGTTCAATGACCAGCACTAACGTAGCACTAACGATTGCACTAGGTCCGGTCGTTAGTGCTTTCATGGGCGGGGCCAAGTTTATGGACCTGTTATACTCATATAGCTATGAATTATCATTGAAGAAGAGTTTGAGGTTCAAACCCTGCTTGCGTGCATTGTAAGGAATTTCTAAAATGTGTTTTAATATTGTGGGTTTCCCATCAACTTTCCACTTCGATACAGATGCAAACTGCTTCGGTGTCCGCATGGTCTAATGCGTCACTCTCGTGTTGTACTAGACTTTCGATTACAGGGAGATTGGGGTTCGTATTCCGGTTGCGTATACTGAAGTGTTTTTTTCCGATATTGTTTTCCATTCTCCCTCCACGGGAATACATCCCTTAAACTCAATCTTCTTCATCCCTAGCTTATTATCGTAATTAGTTCATATGAGTAAGACATGGTGCTAAAATAAAATACATTTCCTCTAAACCTTGATTTAAAATGATGTACTAGTTAAAAAATATGTATGGTTTTTGTTATTAATTTTCCTTCATCGTTAACGGTGCAATTTATCAACAAAAATGACATTTGTTCTTATTAATTAGTATAAATTTGTTAATTGAATAACAGACACACACACCTTCACGCTAGTCTCAAAGGAATATGAAAATCTATAAATGGTTGGACAATTGAATTGTGATATTCAATTCTCAAACCAATATGTTATATTTAGCAAGTAATAGTTTTATTTATTAATAAAAATATTTATTGTTAAAATTAATTTAATTAAGAAATATATATTGCATATAATCAAACGGGCACTAGAATACATGTATATATATATTAAATCAAAGTTTTAAATATATATATATATATATATATATAT